>JALGXP010000353.1:0-19832 GCA_023333625.1 Bothriochloa decipiens | reverse complement strand
CCCCCCCCCCCCCCCCCCCCCCCCCCCCCCCCCCCCCCCCCCCCCGGACCAAACAAAGGTAGACCAATTTAACTCATTCCCCAACTCAGAACTCATCTTCAATCTCTATCTCTCTATCTTGAGCACTGCAGCACCTCCTTCCCAGTTGACAATGGCAGCAAAATTCTTGGGGGCGGGGGGCTAAGGGGGCCTCCATTGCCATGGCCAAGGTAGGGGGGCTTGAGCCCCGGCAGCCCCCCTGTAAATCCACCCCTGAACCTGGCAACACATTGCTTTCATGAGGGTGGCCGTCATGAGGAAACTATCATGAATAATTTGTGGAAGTGAACTCTCGCGAAAATGTGTATTTCGTGAGTCTAGTATCCTGAGACGAGATGCGTGATGGTGTCTCTCACGCATTATTTTAGTGCCGTATTTCATGACCAATTTGCACTCTCACGAAATATCTGGGTTCTAGTAATGAAGTCCTTAATTGATCTTTAAACTAATAAGAACTTATTCCACAATTGGAAAATGAAATATTGAACATATCAATATTACTAACCAGATGATAATTTTCCATTACAAGTTTTATTTTCTATTGTTCTTTATATAAAGACAAATAATATTACCTCCATATATGCTATGCAAGCACACGTCACTACTCTTTATTGTTGATAATAAATATCCGTAATGCATGCATGCAGCCTTTAATTGGGTGGGCTGCATTTAACACCAACCACAAATTTCTAGCTAGAGGGTTATGGGATTGATGAAAAGGCACTCAATCGTCTCTTTGATATCCTTGCCGCTTGTGTATCTGTCTTTTTTACCATCATATATGAACGCACTGGACACGACCAGGTTGATAAATCGCTGCACCGCTGGAAGTAGCTCATCACGGTGCTCAAATCGAGCTTTGTTTGCTATCTTCCATCCATCCTCAATTAGGTAGCCTATCTTAGTCATGGCTTCCTGACTTGTTGCATTGTACTCATTCATGTAGCACTCCACTGAAGTTGCCACATCTTTCTTGCTGTTCCCACTCTGCAAATTAAATAGCATAAAGTTGCCACAAGAAACACTTCAGATAAGCTAGCATTGATTAACAACCATATATACGAACATAAAAAAATGATATTGAGAAACTACATTAAATGAAACAATGTCGTTCATGAAACGGGATATCCTCCCCAAGGTCATAACAACAGTGTCTCCCCTCAGTGCCCACTCAAGTGCATCTCTGGTTGCTTCATCACCCATGCCCATTAGCATCGCAATAGCTGATATTCGAGGTCCACTCGATTCCGCAGACACCTTCACGTGTTCTTTAAAAGCTGGCTTGCAATTATGATGAAACCACTCGCTTTCCTTCAGATAACATTCAGATATAATCTGAACCTGTACAAACAACAATGCATCGTCAGTATGAGAATGATTTTATCATTGCTGGTCGGTTCATAATTAGTCAGTACGTACGGCTTCCCTGGCGTAAGGCACACGCCACCTCTCGTTTGGTTGCAGCTCATCCTCAAAGTCTTCAAAGGTTCGTAACAGCCTAAGGTAGAACTTCCTCAGGTACTCGGGTAACATAGAAACTGCACTATGGTCCCATCTGCAACCAAATTAAACTAGCTACTGAGTCCACGTACAGTAGCTAGGCTGGAGGAATACCTTCATGCATGTAATAATTAGCCAAACTAACTAGCTAATACCAACCTTCGCAAAGCTTCAGTGAGCTTACGCGACTCATCTAAGGTAGCACGGTTGTCATAAGTATCATCTAACAAGGTCAATAGTGAATAAACTTTGGTAAACATTGCCCGAGCTCGTGAGTGATCTTGCTCATAGTATATCATGTAGGACCAGAAGAAACACCCAACCACGCGATCACGCACGTAGTTTAGTTCCACTTCTCGGTAAATATCCTTCCACCATCTGAAACATTTTGTCTATATATCATCAGTATAGGCTAGGCGTGCACTCATTTGTGTTCATGAGTAGAAATTCTTTAACCCTTTTACAGCTTTATTTGAAGAGTACTGTGTTCCCTGACTACTGCAATCTCACATGAATTGAAGGTACAGATATTTGACACCTATATACTAATATAATTTTGCATTTTGCAATTCCAGGAAAGGAATGCACTCTCTGATCATTTTGAAATTTGAAGAGTATTGTGTTCCCTGCCTACTGCATGCACTCTCGGATTTAATTTCAATCGTAGGGAGTTATTAGCTTGTAATTAGCTAGATACACAGATGATGAGGACAGCAAAGTTATAGTTTTCTTAATATTCCACAACTATAACCAAGTTACTCCCTCCGTTTTTTAATGTCACATTAGCTTTGTCCTAAATCAAACATTACTGTCTTTAACCATTCATTTCAAAAAAATCCTTATATTTTTACGATATATATATATATATAATGAAAATATTTCTCATAGTAAATCTAAAACATAAATCTTATGTCATGAATCTAAACGCAATTTCTGTAATCGATGGCTAAAGATATAAATGTTTAACTTAGGGCAAACTTAATATGACATGTAAAAAAACAGAGGGAGGCCTCGAATTTCACGTAATTCAAGGAGCCGTCATGTAAATTAAAGCTCGTGTATAATTAGTTTAAGGTCACCCGCACTAACTTCACTTGTATCCACAAATTTTACATTCACAAAATATTGAGTCCTGCATTTGATTAGTTTCACAATTGGGGATGTGGTAAACCAGGATCTCAAGCTGCCCTAATAACTGTGAACTTCTGCAGCCTGTAGAAAGCTAGAGGATATTCTCATGAACTGAAAAAATAATAAAAACTTCAATTAATCTGTTGTGGAAGTGGAAGTGGAAGACTGACATCATAGTTGGGAATGAAAAAAGTTGTCATGCATGTTTTTAATAAGAGACAGCAATTAGAAGTTTAGAACACGCGTACTCGGAAATGGCTTTGAGCTCTTTCAAGTGAAGACGCTGAAGTAGGTTAAAATCCAGCTTTGCAAGCTCTAGTATGGAGGGATTGTATATTTGCTCCTGAGTATATTCAGACATATAGTCAAGGGCCTCCAATCTCTTTGGTGTCCTTGGCAATGGTAGTTTGAGGGCCCGTGTTACTTGACCAGCTAATGGGGCCCTGAGGCTACTTGTTAATAATCCCAGTCCCAGATGATGCCTTGCGAATTGAATCGCTTCTTCAAGTTCCACTTCTCCGTGTGTTAAAAGGTGAGCTGCATTGTATAAGCTTAACAAGCCTCTATGATCATTCATTATTTCTGTACGGAATCTTCCATCACTGCCTCTGAACTTGCTGATCAATTCGTCTGTAATGAAATTATGGTACTGAGATTTATCATGGCAATTGTATACAGACTATGTGCAATTTATATGTAGGCACACACATAAATGGTATACCTGGAGAAACCCAAAGACCATGGGTCCTGAGGAGGCGAAATCGCAGGGCAACTTCATGTAGGCTACTGAATAGTCCTCCAGAGCCATGGATGCTGCGTAGTGTGACACCAATCTCCTCCTGGAAGAGATGATCAATACTCAGATGCTGGAGGGTGTCCACAAGGATCATTTGGTGCACCGCATTGCTGTCGCTGCAAGCCTCAAACAGTCCACACACCTTCTTCCTCAATTGATTGACCCTCTCCCTCATGCTTCCCTCCGACATCTACAAAAATTAAAGGCATGCATATAGTAGCATAGACACCGGCCCGACATGCTAAAAATTAATAAATCGAGCATGATTTTGTGCCTGCATCGCTTCAGGGACATAGTCGATGAAGAAGGCACCCCACAATGAGGGCTCAACTGTTCTCGCCTCAGGAGCGGTGGTGTTGCTGGCAGCCATTTGTCGATGTGCCTGTAGTACGACCAAGGAGCTTGATATATATAGAGTCAGTACGTACTCATTGTCTATAGCTGCAGATATCGGAAGCTATAACCAGAGATATAAAACACATTTCTAAATGGTAATGGAAACATGTGGGGTCAGACGACCCCGGCCCTAGTGATATTTCTAAATGGACTGGACGAGCATATCATATATACCAAACCAGCATGCATGCATTCTGTTAACTGAACGTGAAGGAAAATTGGCAATATATATCGGGCCTATTTGCGAACCGTGGAGCAAACTTGCCTCGATAAATCTCAGATATATAAGTTCAAAAACTCCTTTGTGATGTGAAATTATTTATATGACGATATCAGTAAAAAAGTGCTTATAAAAAAGTACTTCGGTACCGGAGACACGATCTTTGCCGAGTATCTCGGTCTTTACCGAGCGCCAAATATCGGGCACTCGGCAAAGATGTAGCTTGCCGAGTGCCGCCTCTAGGCAAAGGCTGGGACTCGGCAAAATTCTCTTTATCAAGTGTCTAGCTCTCGGCAAAAACATACACTCAGTAAAGAGGGTCTTTGCCGAGTGTCGAGCGCTCGGTAAAAATGATTCTTTAACAAGCGTCAAGCCCTCGGCAAAATTGGGAGCTCGGCAAAGAGGATTGATGTGGCTGGTAGATTGTCGTGACGATAAGCCATAGCTTCTAGATTGAAGGTGCAATTGTGCAAGCGGACCTACATTACCCGTGAATTATTGTGTGCAATTATTGTACATGGTTTCCTGTACGAATCTGAGTGCCCTGCATAAAATTTGGAAAGAAAGACAACGCAATTAGGTAGTAGGTAGACCTGACAACTTGCATATGATGTCTTGTCGGCTATTCTGATATATAATACAAATTTCGCGTGGATGAAGTTGGCGTACGGATCGATCGATGGACGTGCATGTGCATGGCGCCGCGATCGCCAGCATGAAGCGGACGTGATGCCTCGTCGTCGGACGTGAGGCGGTGGGGTCACATGTTTTGTATAGTAATAGTAATTAATAAGTCAGAAATCACAAAATAAAATCATATAATATATGATCAGCAGCTCAGACAGGCGAAAAGAAATATGTACGCGCTTCTGGTATACTCAATACGTTTTTAGACAATGGAAAAGAGTTCTATGAGGAAAAAAATCAGTACGTACTCTTTACAAGCACAAGTGCACAAGGGAAAAAAAAACAAGTTGTTAGACCATTTGCGCTATTCTGAGAATAACTGATCCCATTTTCATCGTATTCAAAATAATTCATGCTTATGCCAATACTCATGTTCCAGATCAAGTACGGCGCTAACATGAGTCTCTTCCGGTCCGCACTGGCTAGTTTATATTGCTGACTTTTGATAGGATAATTTTTAAAGCTGCCTTTTGAAGCAGACTATATATCTATGGGGCTTTTATGCCCTTACTCTTTTCAGGATTTTTATTTCACACGCAATGACACGGTTACACTCTCTTGTCAAAAGTAATTTAGAAAAATTTGAATTATAAATTTTGGATTTGATTTTGATCTTATATGGATTTTATAAGTTTTAGTCATTTTATGCTTTCTTTGGAAAAGACAAGCAACTAACAAAACAATTTATATTGCTATTCCTGAAGTTTATGTAAATCTTTACATCAACGTTTACCATATAATTTTTTCACCTAGAACTCTCTAATTTTTTCTATTCTTGGCACCAGCTCATTGCTGAATTAGATGATGAACTCACTCACATACTCTTTGCATGCTCAGCATGGATAGCTAGGAATAACCTCCCCGCCACCGTGGTCCTAGACGGCCGCATCGCTCTTGTCCACTACCTCTATGGTTGTGGCGTTCGAGTATAGTGGAGTTCAGCCGGGACTTCAGGGTAGTCCGTGCCATATGGAAACCAGGCAACCGGCAGAGGTGTGCTCCAGCGCGAAGCGGTACTTTTACCATATCATTTGTTGTATATATTTTGAGATAAACTTTTACTGTATCATTTTTTCACATAGAACCCTCCACTTTTTTCTATTCTTACTAACAGCTCATTGCTAAATTAGATGACAAACTCACTAACATACTCTTTGAATGGCTTGTAACATTGCATTTTTTTGTATAGCGAAATTGTTGTTGCTTTACAAAATTGTCATTATTTATTTTGCAAAATAGCCATCGTAACTTTTTTCTTAACCACGAGGCTCTTCTTCATCGAGCTTCTACTTGCGAGGTCCCACGAGGCTCCCGCATCGACCGGTAACTCCTCATGCACGCCCGGTGACTTGACCCGACGGAGATAGGTAAGCAACTTCGGCTGTTATCACAACTCATTCATTTGACCCATGTTGAAAATCAAAATAAAAATTAATATTTTTTCTTAACCACTTGTGCAGGAATTGGGTGGTTGTGGACACTGCAGCCAAAGCACGCCATGTTAGTGGCATCCTGGGACTTCTGTGCAGGGAACACTTCTTTGGCCTAGTTGAGTACAACGGAGAGATTACGCCGGCTTACACGTTGGAGTGCTACTACCTCGCCCCCAATGCTAGAGATATGAATGGCAGGCTGTTCGCCAACAAGGCGGAGCGGGTGATGAAGGAATTGTGGGTAAATTTTCCTCGCACTATATTGGTTAATACATCTCATTCATTACACATTCTTGAAATAATGAATGCATATTATCGTGTCTTTCTGCAGGATTTCTTCAGATGCCTGGAGGGAACGTACGCAAGCCGTGGCAAACCGGCCGGGTGGCTACGACTTCCTGTAAAAAGCGTGTCACGGACTTGAACTACAAGGCGCGCGTGTCCAGGCCATAAAATTTTACCATGCGAAGTTCCTTGGAATAAGGGTCGACAAAAATGAGGCAAGAATGTTGACGCTGACTACCTGCAGGTAAATACAGAACATTAATATTGATTTCTTTTGAGTTTAAGTACACGTAGGCTTCATTTGTTCTACGATTCCTTCTTGGTGCTCGGCGCATCTCAACTGCTGGGAAGTGATCGTGAACAGGTGGTTGAGCGAGGGGTGGCAGGCGAGGCACAACGAGTCTCGGATAATTTTTGTTTTACAGGCAAACTATACAGGAGACCAGGACACCAAACAAACAGGCCGTGTTACGAGACACCACTTGAGTGCAGGAAGATATCGATCTCCATGCATAGTCCAGCATGTAACGGACTGCGGTGGGATATCGTTCTCCATGCATGGTCCAGCATGTAGCGGACGGCGGTGGGATATCGTTCTCCATGCATGGTCCAGCATGTAGCGGACGGCGGTGGGGTATCGTTTTCCATGCACTGTAGCGGACGTGATACGTCGTCGTCGGACGTGAGGCGGTGGGATCAGAACGTTTTAGATCTTGTCTCCAATCCCGACATCACACGGCTACCAGCACACACGCATGCATGACATATCCATCTAAGGCCTCGTTTGATACCAAAATTAGTATTCAAAATTTGCATAGTAAGTGTTTCGTCACACTGTAGTAATTTTATTTTTATTTAGTAATAATTGTCTAAACATTGATTAATTAGACTTAAAATATTCGTCTCGTAAAGTACAATAAAACTATACAATTAGTTTTTTATTTCATCTATATTTAGTACACCATATATGTGCCGATATTTTAATATGACGGAAAATAAAAATTCTACATAGTAAATTTTAGACCAAATTAGGCATCTCAACGAGGCCTAAAAACTACGCTGCTGGCGTACAGGTGTTTTAGATCTTGTCTTGTTTTCCGTGCCTGATGTTTGGACGACACATCATTGGAGACAAAGGAAATAATTAGGTAGGTAGCTAGACTTGACAACTTGAATATGATGGACAAAGGAAATAATTAAATAGGTAGCTAGACCTGACAACTTAAATATGATGCCTTGTTCGCTATTCTGATATAATACAAATTTCACGTGGATGAAATTGGCGTACGTGATCTGTTCCACAGCTGGAGCTGGCGTACGGATCGATGGATGGACGTGCATGTGCATGTCGCCCGAGGCCCGAGCCAGATGATGCCAATATAATAATGCGAGGCTAAATGGTAATGGAAACATGAGGGGTCAGACGAGCCCGGCCCCAGTGATATTTCTAAATGGACTGCACGAGCATATCATACGTAGCAGCGGATCAGGTGGAATCCAGGACCTTCATGAAAACCCGTGATCACACGTATAAATAACACCATGACACATAACTTTATAAAATATTTTATTCAAACTCGGATCCGTTTGTCAGATATAAAAATAACAAATTTCAAGTCAGCTAAACATGAAGAAAAATTAGCAATATATATCGGGCCTATTTGATTCAAACCGTGGATCAACTTGCCTCCATAAAGCTCAGATATATAAGTTTAAAAACACACCCTTGTGATGTAAAATTATTTATACAGAGATATCAATAAAAAAAAAGTACTTCACTACCGGAGACACGGTCTTTGCCGAGTGTCTCGGTCTTTGCCGAGTGTCTTGGTCCAAATAATAGGCACTCGGCAAAAGATGTAGTTTGCCAGGTGTCGGCTCTCGGCAAAGGCCAGCACTCGTTAAAATCCTCTTCGCCAAGTGTCTGGCTCTCAACAAATTAAAGACGTACACTCGGCAAATAGGGTCTTTGCCGAATGTCGGGCACTCGGCAAAGATGATCCTTTGACGAGCGGAGGGCCCTTGGTAAAATCGGGCACTCGGCAGAGATGACGGTAGGCTAACAGCCGTCACATGCCGTCCTCTATGCCGGGTGCAAAGAATTTCTAATTTTTTCTTTTTGCCTCCAATTTTTTTTCTTTAGCCTTCCTATAGTACCTTTGAAAGGTCCTTGTTTGGTTTTGGTAATTAAGTGACAATCTAGGTGTACTAATATTTGGTTATGTGAGATACACAGGAGATTAGCCCATGATGATGTTAGAGGAGCTCATTGTATGAGACATGACATTAAATCATGTGATGAAGGTGGAGAAGATCAAAGACAAGGCTTGGCTCGATTGACCGGTTGCAAGCGTGAAGGGCAAGTCGCAGGCTTTGAAGTGATGGACCGCGAGGCGGTGAAGCTTGAGCAAGACTTGGCGTCGATGGACCAACGCAACAGTGAAGAGCAAGTGAGGTCACGATCGAAGAACCAAGATGGTCACGTGACTATATGGAGTGGATCATATCATTGTTGATTGTGTTGGTGCATGTATTGCATTGACACTTGGAGAAGATGGAATGGAATGCACAAGACAAAGGTATATTTGTAGGGCATTTCATTTCGCCAATCTAAAGTTAAGTAGAAAAGTGCTTGACTGGATTTAGGATGGATAGCCTTACTATAAAGAGGAAAAGTCTTGAATTACGATGGTTATCTAGTGCCACTAAATTGAGTCTCATTTGCATATACATTTGTTTAGTGACGCGGTGAGATTCTTGAGAAATCCACGGAAACTATGTTTACGAAAATGCTATCTCAAAGTGCTAATTTTGGTTAAGCATTTTTGGGAGAGGGATAGCATTTGGAAAAGAAGAGAGGTTGTGCTTTGATGCTTGCATGCCGCTGGCTGCTTTAGTTAGCCTGACATTGGAAAAATGTGCTCGCCATAGTGATGATGGCCATTTATTTTATTCGATCCAAGCATGGGAATGGATGATGGAAAATCGCTTATATCCATGCATGGTGCCTACTGCCTTTGCATGCTCCTGACCGGACCAAGTATCAAGAGTGAATAGTGCTGCCCGAACCGAGAGTCAGACCTAAAGTTAGGCATGAAGCTCGGGCCCGTAAGCCCGGCCTGTAGTTTTGGCCCGGCCCAAGCACGGCCCGACATGGTGGTCAGCGGGCCCGGGCTGGCCCGGCCTGAGGAACAGGCCGTGCCTGGGCCTGACTCCAGGCCCGCGTGCTAGCACAGCACGGCCTGTTAATTAGCAAAAGGCCCGCTGAGGCTCCGTGGTCAAAGCAATTTGCGGCTTGCTCAATCATCAGCAACGGCCCAGCAGGCATTCTAGCCATTGCGGCCTGCTCGCGCAAAAACGCCACTGGCCCACTGCGCCTTCTTTTCTAACCCTAACCCCCTCCCGAGTTTCCCCCCACGCGCCACACTCTGCTCGCAGCCACCCTGGTGGCCTCGCCATCGCTTCCACCCCGCTCTCACTCGCAAGCAGGACTGCAGGAGCCACCACCGGCCTCGCCTCGCTGGCGCGTGCGCTCTCTCTCTCCCTCTCTATTCCTTCTCCTCGAGCGCCAGATCTCTTGCAAATGGGGCCGTGGGTGCGCCTGTGGCTCGGCTCCTACGCGACGCACGAGGCCGCCGTCGCGCACGACACAGCCATCTACTTCCTCCGCGGTGGCATCAACGTCACAGGCGTCGCAGGCGGCGGGGGAAAAGTGGCCCATAGGGCCGTGCCTGGGCCAAAGGCTAGTAGGCATAGCCCGCGGGGCTGCGTGCCTTCTCGACCCGTAGACTAGCGGACCATGCCGGACCAGCCCGTTGGCCATCTTTAATCAGACCCAGAGAGGGCCGCTGCCGTCGCGCTTTGCTTTCATGCAAGTTGGCCAAAAATAGGAGGAGTAGGCCTGTACGTCGTTTGGATTTTGGATGAGGAGCTGCTGGCCATTTCTTTTTGCTGTGCATGCATGCAACCGTGGGGCCCGCGGCTTTTGGAATTTGAGTCGGCAGGCGCTGCTGCTTTGCGTTGTCGACCATTGGTTGGTCCAGGCGAGTGAAGGCGGTGCGCCGTTTCCTGCTGGCGTTTTGAACAGAGATGAGCTCGTGAGGGATCAGCTGTCACCGTTACCTCACGTCCTTTTTCTGTTTGCATGCCATTGCTGTGGCTCGTTGACTCGGTGACCAGTGAGAGGGAGAGCCTTTTACATGTGTGTCATTAAAAAAGTTTTATCAGATATGTATGCCATCAAAAAGTTTAATCAAACCTATGTGCCATCGTCCTACTTTGTTTGTACCTGTATACCATTCCGTCCATGTTATATCAAATTTGCTCCGTTTGGGTGTTCTAACGTGTGGGACCTTACCCGAAAATTATCCAAAATACCCTCTGTAATTTTTCTTCATCCCTTCCCTCATCCCCCTGCTCCAGCGCACGGGAAAAGAAGCTACCCCCGTCCTCTCCGTCCCCGTCAACTCCGCCCCGACCTTTCCACGGTGCTGTGGCCGCCACCGCCCTCTCTATCGCGCCTACCGACTCTCCACTTCTCCATGATGGAGTCTCCATCCTGCCCCCCGCGCAACAGCCTCACAAGCACAGCGCTCGACCCTCTTCTTCTTGGACGCCGGGGCAGGGGCCGAACGCGCCGCCGCTCTCCGCGAGGCTGGGCTCCACAGCCAAGCTCGGGCACGCCGCCCATGTGGAGCTGGCGGCGGAGCTCGCGCGCCGCCCATTTGGGGCCGCCCATTTTGTGATTTTCGAACTTCGTTTGCTATTTATTGAATTTTAAAACAGGTCACTTGGTGCCCCTGCTGGAGGTGCCCACCCCCCACGCATCCCCGGCCCCGCCACCACCCTATGACGCCCGCAAGGTATGCCCTACTCCCGTAGTAGTGGTAGTAAAAGTATTGTGTGGTAGTAGTAGTTGTGGTAGTATCGTAGGTGTCATAGTGGTTATATAGTAATAAAGTTTGGTGATACATGGCGCATGGATTGGAAAAATATATGTGCTTGACGGCCGTCGAGCCGTTGATATATATGTTTTCTTTATTTTGCATGTACTGAGTATGTCTTCTTTTTGTATGTTAATTGGTTTACTCTTTTTAATTGCAGGTGATTGAATAAAGATGTCGCCCAAGAGGAACGTCATGTCTCTTTACGCAAGAGATAGGCCTGAGGAGCCATCGCTTGCTGCTGATGAGCCATAGCCGTCTTCGCTGAGGAGGGGCAGGCCTACATTACCGTGAATTATTGTGTGCAATTATTGTATATGGTTTCCTGTACGAAGCTGAGTGCCCTGCATAAAATTTGGAAAGAAAGACAATGTAATTAGGTAGGTAGACCTGACAACTTGAATATGATGCCTTGTCCGCTATTCTGATATATAATAGAAATTGGACGCTCCTAACGCCTGCACGCGCAGGTGGAAGCCGCTTGGCCTGCACACCCGCATGACCATCCGATGGACGCCCCCAACCGTCCGATGCCCTTCTTCCTCAACACGCTTAGCCCAAGCACGGCCCGTCACGGTGGTCATCGGGCCTGGGCTGGCCCGCCCCGAGAACAGGCCGTGCCTGGGCCTGACTCCAGGCCCGCGGGCTAGCACGGCACGGCCCGTTAATTAGCAAAAGGCCCGCTGAGGCTCGGTGGTCAAAGCAATTTGCGGCTTGCTCAATCATCAGCAACGGCCCAGCAGGCATTCTAGCTGTTGCGGCCTGCTCGTGCAAAAAGGCCACCGGCCCACTGCGCCTTCTTTTCTAACCCTAACCCCCTCCCGAGTTTCCCCCCCCCCCCCCACGCGCCACACTCTGCTCGCAGCCACCTTGCTCGCTTCGCCATCGCTTCCACCCCGCTCTCACTCATGAGCAGGACTGCAGGGGCCGCCACCGGCCTCGCCTTGCTGGCGTGTGCGCTCTCTCTCCCCCCTTCTCTATTCCTTCTCCTCGAGCGCCGGATCTCTAGCATATGGGCCGTGGGTGCGCCTGTGGCTCGGCTCCTACGCGACGCCCAAGGCCGCCGCCGTTGCGCACGACACAGCCGTCTACTTCCTCCGCGGCGGCATCGGCGTCACAGGCATCGCAGGTAGCGGGGGAGACATCGTGGCGCTCAACTTCCTCGAGCGCGCGACGGCCGCGTACGGCGGCGCGGCTAGCTCCCCTCGCCGGGAGGAGGCAGGGGCGGGGCGGACCCCCCCTCCCCAGACGGTGCGGCTAGCCCTCCTCGCCGGGAGGAGGCAGGGGCGGGCCCCCCAAATCCCCCCCCCCCCCCCTCCGCCCCCACGCGGCGCAGATAGGCTTCCCGGCTGGGACGAGTCAAGGGCGCAGCGGTTCCCCCAAGTTCCCAGGGGTAAAATGGTCTTTTCAGCAGAAAGTTAATGCTGTTAGAGGCCAAAACTAACAGAAGACCATTTTTCTAAGAAAATTTCGTTTTGAGGCCATTTTCCTAAGTTCAAGAAAATGGCTGTTTTCCTAAACGTAATTTTTTTAGGCTGTTTTCCTAATTCTTCCTTATCTAACCACAACTTTGTCTTTTCCGTTGCCCATGCATAGCTGTTGTCTGATCATCAGCATGTACAAAATCAAATACAGAACTAATATCTTGGAGACTCGCGCGAGGCATGCGCAAAATAAATATCTGCTCCAGACACTAAGGTGTAAGGTCAAAGGATTTTAGTACTAGTATTTTACTGGTGGCGTGTAGGAATAACCACCACGCCGAATGGAAAACATTTGTTCGGTTTCACATTTGCTACATGATTGTTCTTATTTTGCATTCGACAAGTCTATATATGTGTGTGTCAGCTCCTCGAGACGTCTTCGGCACGCAGTTAGCTGCAAACTTGCCCCATCCTAGGCAAAAGATGGACGTCAGAATCCAGTTTCTGACTTTCGTCGTCCTCCTCGCCATCCTCCTCAAGCTCATCCGGAGCTACGTCACCAAGCCATCGTCGGCGCTTCGCCTGCCACCAGGGCCATGGCAGCTGCCGCTCATCGGCAGCCTACACCACCTCATGCTGTCGCGCTTCAGCGACCTGCCTCACCGTGCGCTGCGCGAGATGTCCAACACCTATGGGCCGGTCTTGATGCTCCGCTTCGGCGCCGTGCCCACGGTGGTGGTCTCCTCCACCGAGGCTGCCCGGGAGGTGATGAGGACACACGACCTCACCTTCTGCAGCCGCCACCTAAGCGTCACCCTCGAGACCGTCAGCTGCGGCGGCAAAGACATCATCTGCTCCCCCTACAACGCCCAGTGGCGTGAGCTCCGCAAGCTGTGCATGCTCGAGATCTTCAGCCAGCGACGCGTGCTCTCGTTCCGGCCTGTCCGGGAGGACGAGGTGGCGAACCTCCTCCGCTCCATCTCCATGGAGGGTTGCGATGGCCGCCGGCCGGTCAACCTCACCGAAGGGATCTGCCGCATGGTAAACGACGTTGCGGCGCGAACGGTCGTCGGCGACCGGTGCAAGTACCGGGATGAGTACATGCGTGAGCTTGACGAAGTGGTGCGGCTTGTCAGTGGGTTCAACTTGGCGGACCTGTACCCGTCCTCGTGGCTGGTACGCCGGTTCAGCGCCGCCGCGAGGGATGCGAGGAGGTGCCAAAGGAACATGTACCGCATCATCCAGAGCATCATCCAGGAGCGTGAAGCCACGCCGGCGCCGGAGCGAGACGAAGACCTTCTAGGTGTCCTCTTGAGGCTGCAGAGAGAAGGTGGCCTGCAGTTTGCTCTCACCAATGAGATTGTCAGCACCGTTATTTGGGTAAGATCCGCTTATTATCTAATTATTAATTGATCAATCACTTTTCCTAATGGTCAGATGCCCGATTCTCTGGCGACACTGAATTGTATCCACTCCGATTTTTTTTTCTCAATCCAGCTAAATCCTCCGATGAATATGATACTTTGTTCTTAATGCTGTAATACGTTTCTAATTTTAGCGTCGGGCAAATGGAATTCTATTGCACTGTAGTGTAGTTCATGTTAATACATACAACTAATAAACTTAATTTTTTCTCGAATACGCAAAAGATTTACGTATCTTTGTATTTAAGAAGGAGAGTTTTTTACAACTAATAAACTTAATTATCCTTGTGCTTGTCCACTGTGCCTGGCACATCCATATCTGGGTTCAATACACATCTAGTTAAAACTATATAGCTTAATTCTTGGTGTCTTACTGCAAACCAACCATATATGAAAGCTTATGCAGCACAACATGTATGTTTGTTTTAGGTTAGGTTTCTATATACTAATACTAATACTAATAGAAGTGGGTCACTTAGAAACATATGTAGATATACATTTAATTTAGATTTAAATATTCCATATTAGCAAAATTTAGATGTAGTTTTGAGAAGGTATTTTAGTTAATTTCTCTAATGATGGCAGGAGTAGTAACTTAAATGATAATTTAAGAGATTTCTTGGATTATCCATCGTACTGACATGACATGGTCGGTAATTTAGATGTAAAAGTTTAGGATTTTACTTTAGATGATGTTGCATATAGCATAGGTGGGAGATTTATATGTAAAATAGGGGTTACTTTATGTTATTTCTTTTCATAATAGTATATGTGAATATTTATTTAGAAAATAGAATATAGAGATCAGAGAGCTGTTATATATTTTTTGTTAGAACCTACAAAATTGATGAGCAGACGGATATTTACAATTTTTTTAGTGTGTCTCGTGAGAGGTAATGTGATGGTTTCTAACTATAAGATTGTATTATAGGATATTTTCTCTGCTGGGAGTGAGACATCATCAACCGTTCTTGTATGGGCAATGTCTGAACTTGTTAAGAACCCGCAAGTTATGCATAAGGCCCAATCAGAGGTGAGGGAGACCTTCAAAGGACAAGACAAGATAACTGAAGGTGATCTAATCAAGTTAAGATATCTACAACTAGTGATCAAGGAAACTTTACGGCTGCATGCTCCAGTACCACTCTTGCTCCCTCGAGAATGTCGCGAGTCATGTCAGGTTATGGGTTACGATATGCCAAAGGGAACCAGGGTATTTGTGAATGTTTGGGCAATAACAAGGGATGCAAAATTGTGGCATGATGCAGAGGAATTTAAGCCAGAAAGATTTGAAAGTAGCAGTATTGATTTTAGGGGTAATGACTTCGAGTTCACTCCGTTCGGAGCAGGCAGAAGAATATGCCCTGGCATCACACTTGGACTGGCCAACCTAGAGCTGGCACTTGCTAGCCTTCTTTACCATTTTGATTGGGATCTGCCAGATGGCCCCAGGTTAGAAGAACTTGATACGACAGAGACCTTTGGTATAACGTTAAGGAAGAAGTCCATGCTCTGGGTCAAGGCCAAACCTTATAATAGTTTTATACCAAATTAATTAGATGATTTGCGATGTGAACTATGTGCATGTTGCACAGAACGAGTGTGATTATAGTTGTATGCTATCAACCTTCACTGCAGGACAATAAATATATACAAAGTTCGCCAAGTGTATTGTTTCATCATTATGTATTAATTGTCTTTATTTTTTTTTGAATTGATTAAACAATTATTGAATGAGAGTGCAAGAATCAAATGACACTGGTCTATGTCTGATCAGTCTATACTACTATTAATTTATTTTCCTTTATTTAATAGGAGTACGCTATAATTTTATTTGCAGCAACTGAAATGTTACAGTACCAGTATACCAGACACAAGGGAATTGTTTGCTACAGCTACAAGCCACATACCCTGCAGCTGCCGCTGCAACTTCTAAACTACAAATACTGTAGAAGAAGCTTTGTTGTACTACAGAATCCATTTTTAGAGGCATCTTCTTTTTGGTAGAGGCGGTTTTATCAAAATCTGCATCTGACAATGTTTTTGAGCCGCCTCGCATCTAGAAATCAGTTTATCGAAGCAGCTCTACATCTTAACAAATACCCATTATTTTTAGAGGCAATTGACAAGCCAATCCTGCTCTACAAATATGATTTTCCGAGATGACTTGGCTTCCTAGCCGCTTTTGTGCAACACGATATTTCAAGGTTAGAATATATATTTTAAAACTAATGATTTCAAAATCCATATTATTTGAATTATTCAAATGGCCTGTCAATTAAATGCAATTTTTTTGGCATTTTAGAAGAAAACATCATGTTTTGTGGAATACTTTGGTCTTAGGGTAACATGAAGTGTATGGTTGTACCCCTTCGTCACAATGTTTTAGTACCTTAAGTTTGATCAACTATAGATAAAAACATTAATATTTATGATACCAACAAATATTATTGGATTAAGTATGAAATGTATTATCATAATAAATTAATTTAAAGACATAAATATGGATATCATTAACTAGAAATTTAGTCAAACGTGAACCACTTTGTGTGACACGTAACTCATAGTTGTATTTTTTTTGGACAAACTTTATATATTTGAATACTAAACTATAGTCTTTTGGAGTTACAGCTTCACTCTAGACTTTTTGTTCTTAATAAACCAATGGTTTTAATATTAGTGGATTCTAAAAGTGTAGTTTCTTAGTACTACCGCATACAAAACACGGCCGTAGTTGTTGTGGCTAATGCTAATCTATAAACTTTTTGAAAAGTTTGCACCATCTTTCTTGAGAGTAAATGTTGCTATATCCCAGTCGCTGGGTTTTTTTTAGAAAAAACACAGACGACGTCCTCCACCCTTGGATCAGCATCCAATGGTGGGATTTGTTGTCTGTGCATGTACCTGTCTGTGAGCAGACCAAAGCGGATCCGCGAATAAACCCGCAACCCAACCAAGGTGGCTACCGGGCCCGCCCAAGCCTTAACGGGTGCACAAACCGGAACCCGTTAACTGAATTGGTGCTCGTTTGGGTCAGAATTGAACAATTGGCCCAACGAACAAACTTACAAGCTCAGTGACAAAATAACAACTCAGCAACTGCAGAGAAAAACTGTACCATAAATCAAAATTAACCTAGTACAATTTCTATTCTACTCTATATGCATAAGATCGCTGACCAAACCTCCTCCTAAGACTGCACAAACACTATAGCAAGGCCTTCTCCTCTACATCTGAACTCGTACTACTACACTAGTTAATCTGTGGTAGCCTTCCAACCTCCTTTGCATCTGAGTATACACTACAACTCTCTTTTCTGTCACACTTGGCACCTATCTGAGCCAGCTCTCTCTACCACTGCAGGAACAAAAGGAATGAAACCTCAACACCGTCAAATGGAAAATGAAACTTATAGGTGACAAGAATGGATCTGACACATGTTAAATACAATAATTGCAGTAACTCAAATGTGCAATTTTATACTAATAAATGTGCAATCTAGAACTAAATACTAACCAGTACAATCCAAAGGAGGAGCTGCAGTTTCAATTCGGTCAATGTGTTTCCTTTTGAATGATAGTGAATTGCTTTTTTGGCTCTAAACTTGCAAATTAACACCGGAAACAAATTTCACTTTCTTTTTGGACTAAAAACAAATAGAAAAAATGGTTGTTACCTATCACATGATTACAATAAATACTTAAAATGATTCCACATAGAAAATGTAGAATACAAGCTAAGGAAAGTGTAGAGAAGGAAGCATAGACCAAAAACGAAAGACTAAAACAGCCCCCAACATTACATCTATGCTAGCTGCAAGTGTAGAGAGACTTTTTTCAGAGGGGCAAGTGTAGAGAGACTAGGGATTAGAGACTTCATAAAACATGATATAAAACAGTGAAATTTCCTTCAATATTATCATACAGAAAACATTATAATAAACATGTGGATAGATCTTCCTTCTTCAAATAAAGAGAATGATGAAGAAAGCAGTGAAACACCCTGAGCAGCCAGTAGATGAACTCACTATGTATTGCCAATAGGGGACTGGATGAAATCACGCTGAAGCTTTGACCTCGATGGCCTTGTACCAGTCCTTTCTACAGAGCCATGGAGGAACTCTAATGGACAAGGACACGCGGTTCGAGAAGGTAAGCAAGTTGTGCCATTTCACAATTAGTCTCCCTGCTAGGAACAAAGTTTCGTTAATCCTAGAAATGCTATTGTTCAATACACATGAACTAATCAACTCTCATTTTAGAAAAATCAATCCAAAAGATAAATTTTAAATGATCAGACACAAATAAAAATCTCAGAGAGCACAGAAACTAATCAACTCTCAGTTTAGATAACCCCAGAAATAGCAGAGACTACACGTGCGGAGTGTATTAATGATCATGTGACAATGCAGATGTGCAAACTCAGTAACGACTTACAAAGAAACAATTTTACCATGCATTATTTGGGAATGCATTATTTGACAATAGTAGGAAAGTTTTATATATAAAGACTAGAAATTGCATATCACCATAATTGTAGTAACCTAAATTTGCAATTTACTACTTATAAATGTGCAATCAATAAATTGATACTAAACATGTCTTTTTTGTTACAGTATGTGCAACACATAGTTAATATTACCTTATCTGGTGTCACAGAGTCATACACACATACTGATCCACTATAAAAAATTGTTTTCTGTGAGGAATTAGCTGAAGGATTCGACATGGGCAACATTCCAGACCTTGAAGTAAAGAATGCAGGAAAAATAAATTTTTGTGCCACTTAGTTGACCATGAGTGTTGTCTAGTGTCGTCCCTGATCTTATTAGGTGTTGCCCAATCTCTCAAGATTCTTGGTTCATGAGATCCTGCAATGCAATGGTTTGGGTATCTATAAGAATTTTACCACACGAGGAAAAGCAGCACATGATACAACAACATTTTGACAATAAAAGGATGAATCAAAATTTACAGTAGCATAATCACAACATCAAAGGATGAATCTATCTTCTATAAAGAGGCCAAGAAACATGTAACAGAGATTGTGAAGGACAAAACAAACAACCTAACAAAGAAACAACACACTCCAGTAGTGCTTCTCGGTGATGAAGTATGCTACTTTACCTATAAAAAGATTAAAATGGACAAGAAGAATAGGTACCAGGAAATCAACATCTTTGTTACCTTAGATTCAACAACTATTTCTACATTAGTTATGACCTGTTAGTTTTCCTCAATAGTGGCCACATCCACCAGCATCCCATGATCGTACTGTACTTCAGCCGGTGAAAAGGTAAGAGAAAACAAATTGCCCACTAGAGATCAACCTGCAACACAAGAGGAATACTTTAGAACTAACAAGAAGTGGTAAAGCATAACAATTATACACACAATCATGGTGGCCACAATTCACAATTTACAAGGTTCAAGATGTGGTAGCCCAAATTAGGATGTGTTATCACAGAGGACAAGGACAAATGACAAAAATAGAAGGTATCACAGATGTTGTCTTTCCATAGAAACAAAGAGGTATGTGTTGACCCAACTCACAA
>JALGXP010000352.1:19934-36480 GCA_023333625.1 Bothriochloa decipiens | reverse complement strand
TGGCTCTCTCCTATGTTTCATGCTCTAAAGTGAAGGCCTATGGGGGGGCATTTATAGTGGGAGGTGGAATAGGGGCTACTCCAACCTCCATCGTGCACCGTTGGATCAAACCGCCTTACAACCACCTTGGATGGACGTCCACGATGAAGCACTTGCATGGAGGCATGCAGGAAGGTGGAAGAGGGGCCAACCGACCAAGTTGGGCACTAGGTGGGGGTCGGCTGACCTACTCCAATGACATGTGGGCCCATCCAAGTTCTTCTAGAAGGATGCTGATGTTGGTAGGATGAAGTGGCACTTTGGGGACCACCAAGTGGGGGTCAGCCGATCCCCTCTATGTGAGGTGGGACCATGGTGAGTGTCCCCACATGTCATAGAGTCCATTCCAAGTGTTGGTTATAGTCCTGTCACGTCGGTTCCTTCGTTGTGGGCCCATGGATCCATGTGACTTCATCTTGTACCGTTGAGAGAAAACACACTTGTGATCCAAGGGTGACACTTGCTTAGGACTGTGTTGGGAGGATCCTGGTGGTCTGGCAGTGGCTGGGAAGGTCCCATAGGGGCGTCGGCCGACCCCTTTTGGTGGAACTAAAGGCTCATCTTCTGCAGGTGATTTCTACATGCAATTCTAAGCACAATGGTGGTGCTGGGCCCACCAAGGTGGGGTCGAACGACCCCACTTTTGTGCCCATCTTTTGCACATTGTCTCTAGAAGCTATGTTTTTTTGACGCAAAAAAACCATGGGGGAGTTCCCCACGGTGTTCTCAAAAAAATTTTAATAAAGCCAACAAAAGAGAGGTTACAAGAAGAAAATGATACTACTTACTTACTAACTTACCTAACTTACCTAAGAGGGGACATGGTGGGGGGATAGCAAAAACTAAGAGACAACAACTACTATGAATTACAACATTTACAGGGAATCTAACCAAGAGTCAACTAACGGTCTAGACGCCTCATCAAGACAGTGAGCCTAAATAGCAGCTTCTCCTTTAAAGTTTCTAAGCCATGTACCGAAGCCTAGTTGAATGTTGTCAAACACCTTCCTATTCCTTATCTTCCAAAGTTCACAGGCAGCCACCAGGAAAATTTCCATAAAGAGAGGAATATTTGCTTGTTGTTTGGTTCTCATAATCATCCTGTGCAAATCAGCATTCATTTCCCAATTAATTCCTAGCTTCTCCCAACATGCCTTGGCGAAATCACATTCAAAAAATAGATGAGAAATTGTTTCTTCTTCTCTGTTGGCACACATCATGTAGTAGAAGTCAGGCTGTACATTGAAGTTTCTTATGGCCAGCATGCTTTTAGTGTTGAGCCTATCCATCAAGATTAGCCACGCAAAGTAACTTGACTCTCGGGTTTACTTTGGACTTCCACACTAGTTGGAAAGTATTAGGAACCTGCACTTCAGAAAAAGCTAGTCTGTAGATTTTGGATGTTGCATACTTGCTATTACCCCAACAAAAGGTTCTTTGATCAGGCTCTTCAGTGATAAAAAAGTTTTGCACAATATCTCTCAGCTCATTCAGTTGTAATGATGCAGCCTGTGAGATAGGGATTATAAACAGCTCTTCCAGGCAGGTTGCTTCACGTACTTCTTTATCTGAAATATCAGGGAATCTAGCATAATGGGCAATATTTGGAAAAGTTACCTCTAGACATTCACCAACCCAATTATCTTTCCAGAAGAGCACCGTGGATCCATCCCCTACTACACAAGAGGTGATGTGACCATATAGATTCTTGAGTCTAAAGATATCTCTCCACCTAAATGACCCCATCTCTCTTTGTGTGAGTGGCACGCTTCCCTCATAATATTTGAACCATAGCAATTGGACCCAGGGGGTATCAAACTTGGAATAAAATTTGTGGAGCTGTTTCATCAGCAATGTATCATTCTGCAAAAGAAGGTTTTTAATGCCAAGGCCTCCCTTCTTCTTGGTCTCTGCACTAGTGGCCAGGCCACAAGATTACCCCCTCTTTTCCATTTAGAGTTTCCTCTCCAAAGGCATTGTCCCCTGATCCTATCTATGTCCTTGATCACACCCTTATGCAGCTTGAATGTGCCCATGGCATATGTGACAGTAGGAGTAATAACAATGTTTATATATTCAAGTCTTCCTGCATAGGATAGTAGGGTTGAACAGGCCGTAAGCTTCTTCTCTGCCCTATCCAGGAGTGGAGCAAAGTCTTCAATTTTTGGCCTAGTGGTACCCAAAGGCAAACCTAGGTAGGTGAATGGAAGGGATCCAACTTGACATCCCAGGGTACCAGCAAGGATTTTCATTTTGTCTGCCGAAACATTGATAGGAACCATGCTGGACTTGCTAAAATTCACCTTTAGACCAGTGGAGGAGGCAAAGGTATTAAGGATTGCTTTGAGGCAGAAGAGTTGCTTGGCATCTGCTTGCATAATAAGGAGTGTATCATCAGCATATTGCACTATAGGAAAATCTGACTTTGGCTGAGGAATTGGGAGTTTGAGTATTCCTTTGTCCTTGAGACCATTAATGACATATTGAAGAATCTCTGCAGCTAGTACAAATAGCAGTGGAGATAAGGGATCTCCTTGCCTAACCCCTCTCTTGCAAGTAAATATTTTCCCAGGAATGTTGTTTAAAAGGACTGATGCAGACCCAGATGATAATATAGCTTCCACCCACTCTATCCATTTAGGGGGAAAATTTAGAGCAACCAACATTTGCAAAATAGCTGAGTGCTCCACAGTACCAAAGGCTTTAGCAAAATCTAGCTTAACAATGACTATCTCCTGCTTTGATTGCTGACACTGGTGTATATACTCAAAGCTCCAAGCTAGGCAGTCTTGAATTGATCTTTGTCTGATAAAACCATACTGGTTCTTATGGATGAACTTGAGCACAATTCGTTGGAGTCTCTCTGGCATCAGTTTGGTTAGCATTTTGATGCAACAGTTCAATAAGGAGATGGGTCTAAAATCCGAGGCAGTTACTGGACTATTAATTTTAGGCACCAGCACTATATAGGAGCTATTGTTGGGGGCAAGATTCAGGCTACCTGCAAAGAACTCCCTGAACAGTCTGTAGATATCCTCTTTTATAATAGGCCAGCACTTTTTAATGAACACACCATTAAAGCCATCTGGACCAGGGGCCTTATCAGCTGGCATTATTTTGATGATGTTATCTATCTCTGAGATCAGGATGGTTGAGTTAAACTATTCAAATCATCCTCAGAGACCGTTTCTACTAGGGAGTGCAGATCAAATTCCATTTTAGCAGGGTCAGATACTCCCATTCTATTCTTGAATGACCACCATAGGTGATTAGCCTTGTCCTCATGATTTATAAGAGAGACCCCATAATCATCCTGTACTTGTGCTATCAGGTTCCTTCTATATGATACTGTAGCCATAGAGTGGAAATATTTGGTGCATTGGTCCCCAAATTTGACTCTATTGCCTGTATTCCTTTACCTCCAACACTGAGTAACAATCTTTCTCAGATTCCACTCTGGGTTGAACAGGACTCTAAACTCCTCCACTGTGTCCAAATAGGAGATGACCAGGTTACAGTTCTCAATCAACACCTTTAAGCTAGATAGATTCTTGCTCCATTGCTTGAGATCATATCTGAGTCTCTTGAATTTAGAGGAGATGACTGACACAATGCCATTCCCATTCCTGACTGGTTTTTCCCAAGACAGCTTCACTGTATCCAGAAATGTACTATGAGTGTTTGGTCAAAAATTGAACGAAGACATGAATAAAATAATATATGCAGGGGAGACACATGCACACATATTCAAGAACCATATATTTCATTAATTCTTTCTTGAATATACAAAATACATGATCAACAAAAAAATGTCTTCTTCTGTCTTTAGCGTCATGCTTAAGGAGAGGTCTGACTAGTAAGATATTGTGTATTCGCCGATTCCCGGGGTCTGTTGGGCACGACCGGTTAATTACATTTGCAAGACGAGTTTGCAGAAAACCTCTGATTAAGCTGCGCTTCATGGTCGTCAATACTTGATCATCGTGAGCCATATGTGATATATGGCGTAGTAATTATAGGGTTGACCTAGTGTCGCCGAAGCTCGGTCGTGACATCACCATCGCCACGTCAAAAGTAAATGGAAAAGATGATAATGAAGGGGATGACTTTCGCCTCGTCGGTGCCCAGTCATGTACGCCTACCTTCATTAACATGGACGTGTTGCTTTCGCCTCGTCGGTGCCCAACAACAATGTGTCCAATCCCGTGAACTAGGACATGTCGGTGGAATAGTGACCTCGCCTCGTCGGCACGTGGCCAGAGTTCCGTCTAGCCTCGTAGGCACTAGACGTGTAGTGAACGATCACAAATAGAAGAAGATGCTTTTGCGTGAGATCAACTCGACATCCTTCCGATGTTAGTATTTTCATAGCGACGAGGGGTGCAATCCCGATTCTCGCACACTACGACGAGCGGGGCGCTCCCGTCTCGATAGTCTGGTTTGAACGATGCTTTCTCAAGAAATCAAATCGACAGCCTCCCAGTGTTGGTATTCTCATAGCGGTAAGCGGGGTTTTCCCGTCACACACGGCAACGAGTGGGGCGCTCCCATCTCGATCGCCTGCTTTAAACGATGCTTTCTCAAGAAATCAAATTGACAGCCTCCCAGCGTTGGTATTCTCATAGGGGTAAGCGGGGTTTTCCCGTCACACACGCGGCAACGAGTGGGGGGATCCCATCTCGTGCGTCTTGTCTCTTCTTATCGTGACGAGCGGGGTTTTCCCGACTCGCACGTTGCGACGAGCGGGGCGCTCCCATCTCGCGCATCTTGTTTCTTCTTTATCCGTCTTGGCTTCAACATCAGTAACTTGACGATGGCCTCGCGCAGTGAGGGTTCTGATGTCATCAAGTTGCTGGCCTTCTCAAACGGACTAATAAAACTGGTTCATAAGAACATCTAGATGCTCACCAGGAAACACGACGGACGACATGGTTGACATGATCCTGATCACAGGGGGGTGTGAAACAAGATGCAAGGCAGTAGCAGCTTGACTTCTCGGCGACGTTTAGCTTCTCGGCGAGTTGGCAACTTGCTTGCTTCTCGGCGACTTGCTGGCTGGCTTCTCGGCGACTAATTGCTTTTTCGGCGAGTTGGCAGTAGGGCGTCGGCGAGTTGCGCGTATGCGTAGGAACGTCAGTGTCCCTCGT
The DNA here is from genome assembly GCA_023333625.1 of Bothriochloa decipiens. Lineage (NCBI taxonomy): Eukaryota > Viridiplantae > Streptophyta > Magnoliopsida > Poales > Poaceae > Bothriochloa > Bothriochloa decipiens. Next base: position 31,294 of record JALGXP010000352.1, on the reverse strand, counting down.
TGGCCAGGTCGCTGCTTTATATAAGGACCAAGGACAGGAAGTTTGCCCCTCGGCCAAGCAACATACGGCGTAGATCGTATCTAAATACGATTCTTCAACCAAGAGTCCTTGATGTTTACGTATCCACACCTTCATGCAAGAGGGTACGTACTGTATATGGATTTGTCTTAAAGAGATACGTACGTATCTTGTCTTCTCAATCAAATATATATAAAGTATATATATATATTATTATATTAATGGGCCATATACGTATTTAATCTAGCCCACAAAGAAGATATGATGGCCTTGGGTACTTGGACACACCGAAAAATAACATGGGTGATTAACTTATAAATAATAGCCATTTTTGCATGGGCTTTGCTTGAGAAGCTAGCAAGTTGAGAAGCCAGCTATGTATACGTATATATGCGTACACATACACACCTTCTTGATAATGAAAATATCTTGTATCTGAACATGGACGTAAACAATATTCACAACAAACATATGCTAAAATTTCATCATACAAATACCACCCGCCGAGTCGAGTTTATGCGCGAAGCAGTAGAGACTTGACTCGGGGAAACATTATTTTGCAACCGAGTTCGACAAGAACAAAAGTTCATTGTCAATGCCAATTATATTTGCCGAGCATTTCTTTACCGACGGAGCTTTGCTGACTACTACGTGCAAAGCAGTCGACAAAGGATTTATCGACTGTTTTTCGGCCTTTGCCGATTGCTTCTGCCAGTCGGCAAAGCCGGTGCATCCTGCAGTGATTCCCGTAAATAAATCTGCTCCCCGGCAACCTTAAGGCAAACAAGTCGCAGATCGTTGTCGGAGGAAAGACAATCTGTTCAACCGGTTCGACGATCAGCGAGATCAAACTCGGCGGATTAGCGACAAAGCGACCCGGAAGCTCACGAGGTACTTGTTTACCACGACAAGACAACAGTCGACCTTACCAACTTCCTCATTGGAACTACGGCATATTGTAAAAAAAAATTCTCCGTATACATACTTATTTTCTCATATTGCACACTGTAAATTTTATTTGATCTTCAGATGAATCGCTCAGCAAAGGAATCTCGCAACCCAAAGAATTCAGAGGAGGCTCCCAGTCACAACAAAGATCGCTCCAGTAATTCTCCACTGCCTCGTCCCCATCGTCAGTATCCAAAGCCACCACTCAGGACACCACAATCTAATGCCCCGATCAATGCTCCTCCACAGGTATATTATGGGCATAAATAAACAGTTGTGTAGTTGGCATTATTTTTATAAATTCCACATGATCCTTCACCCAGCTTCCTGTCTTTTGTTCCCAGGGCGGCTATCCCATGAACTGCACGCCTTATACGTTATACAGTGGGCCTCCTGACCTTGCACCGAAAGAAAGCAAGGGGAAATATTTTATTGGCGTGAAGAATTTGACTTCTTCAAGGACGTAGATCCAAGAGCTCAACCATCAGAGAGCAGACTTTCTGTTGCTGAGAAAGAAAACTTGGATCGATCCATAACAAAAATTGCCGAGTATTTCAACCTCGGTCGGGGACAGCAGCTCATTCTTGAATCAGCAAATGACATCATCAGGAGGGAGGAAAAATACAAATCCAAATGCCGAGATCCAACTCCAGGTCAAATTTTGACAACTTCTTTCGAGGAAGTCCCTCTCGGTACACGCAAAAGACCAGGGGAGCAACCGATTCAAGATCGTTTGGGCACAACATTTGTCCTACGGCCAGTAATAGACGGACCTGTGACCAACAAAGATCTTCCTGACCGCACCTCAACATTGGCACAAAAGTTCATCACGTCACCTTCCTCAAAGTGGACACACAAGCACACCCCGCAACTCCAGCTCAACGTTCAGATGAGCAAGAAAATAAAATATGGGCTCGCATGATGTTGGTGAACAAAGAAGATCGTGAGATCTTACAAAAGGCTGGTATCTTCCGCGGAGTTTTGGCATCAATTTATCGTTGTGAGGTCGACCCATCCTTGGTGGCTGCCTTTCTAACATACTGGAATACTGATGAGAGCCATCCATAAGTATCGTTGTTTTCTCACTGATAATGGCATCAGGCCCAACTGGAATTTTGGGCCTCCATTGTATTTTTGAGCTGGTGCTAATCAGAGTACCTTTGGGTTTCCATTGAAGCCGTCGCCTGGTTTTTAAGAGACAATGTTTTTCCCGGTGTCCATAATTAAAACAGCTCAAGCAGCGTACCAGGAAAACACACCCTTTATTGCTGTGACCTTTCCGAAGACACCTCGAGCACTGGAAAGTACCCTCCGTATCCTAAATAGAAGTCGTTCTGGAGCAACGGCCGGTTGCAGCAAAAGACGTCGTTCATGCTATCGAGGGAGAGTTTGGATGCGATTACCCCTGGGCACCGCACGCGCGCCGCACAGCATTAATCGTGACTCCTCGATTCACGATCACGCGCCTCCGTCGCCCGCCAATAGCACGCTCGCCTGCGCCTCCGTCGCCCACCAATAGAGCACGCTCGCCCACACCACGCTCGCCTCCTTCATCTGGCTGCCCACGGAACGCTCGTCTCCTTCATCTCGCCGCCCACGTACAGCACGCTCGCCCACCATCATGGAGTCCCGCGGCATGGAGTCCCGCGGCGCGCAGTTGCTGATGCTCATCGCGGACGTCGTCGGGCCGGACTCGGAGGAGGTCGCCGCGGATGTCGTCGGGCCGGACTCGGAGAAGGTCGCCACGGACTCCGTCGACCCGCTGCTGTCCGTGGAGGGACTGGACTCCGTCGACCCGCTGCAGTCCGTCGAGGCACTGGAATCCATCATCGCGCAGGACTCCGTCGATGGAACCAACTCCGTCGAGGCGCCGCTGGTGGTGCCGGACTCCGTCGAGATGGTGCCGGACTCCGTGGAGATGGTGCCGGACTCCTTGCCGCTGGGAGCTTTTCTTTGCCCTCGCTGCAATCAAGTTCATGAGGACCGCCAGTCATGGGACCGTGCACACTCGAATTTCTGGCCATGCTCTCGATGTGGTCTTGTCCACTTTAAATACAGGTTTGGCGCCATGATTTACGGCCTCGAAGAGTTCGACTGCGAGATTTTCATGCCAGATCTCAACAACATCGTGATGCGCGGCAATAGCATCCTCATACCTGAACACGTGCACAAGATGCTCGACGACAAGCGCGAGCGTGAGCTCGCCGCCGGGAAGGATGACGACAGTGCATCGGTAAGAATTTTTCATGCAGCAAGAATGTCTCTACTATTTATAGCATCAATCTAATTGTTCCATGCAGCAAGAATGTCTCTACTAATTATAGCATCAATCTAATCGTTCCATGCAGCAAGAATGTCTACTAATGTTACAATCCATCCAATTTTTTCATGCAGCAAGAGTAGCCTCGGCTTCATGTAGCAACGATGGATCACAAGGGATACAAGATGGCAGCCGATCTTCTCTTTCTAATGTTTCTTTGTTCATGTGAGGTATCTTGAACTTGTTGCAACCTTTCACTTTCATAGCTTCCATCAAGACACCTTGTAGTGTTAGAAACATTCGGTTTGCAAGGCGTGGCGAGTACTCCAGGAATGCCTACAAAACAATTGTGCAAGAAATGAATGAATGAGAAAATTTGTTGTATCAAAAAAATATTGAAGCATGTTTTCACAATTTGATCAATTTACCTCTTGCACGGTTGGAACTAGAGCCTCTATTGTTTTTGCATTCTTCTTATACTGAATTGCTTGTATAGCTCTAAAAAAAACCCAAGTCAAGAATGTTGAAATCTGGAGAGTTTGGTGGTTGACAAATTAGGCGAATATCGAATCCTCTTAGCTTAGCGGCCTCACAAAAATCCGGATCATCCACTTTCAAATGAGAGGGTGCATTATCCTGTTGGATGAAAATTGGTCTACCCACATCTTCTCTTGGCCATTTGGCTCTAATGGCTGGCAACACTTGGTTGATCATGAACTCTCTAATCACTTCTCTTGTGATAGATGTAATGGGCTTAATAACAATGTCTCCACGAACACGACCGGTTCTTCCATTACCTCTCTGTGCCGGTTCATAACGGACAAGTGGAAAACATCCAATCCTACCATCAAAAATACAATTCCCATCCCTAAACCTTGGCCGAGCACAAACACACAAGAACATGAGCCTAGGGATGTAGTTCTTATTCTTACAAGTCCGATACACATCATCTTCTTCGGGTAGCAAATAATATCTTTCAGTTTTTTGACAAAGGTAGAACCATTTCTCATCAATGAACACAAAGTCATACAACTCCTTAAACCTTGGATCATCAAGCAACTCCCTATTAACCATTTCAACACACCACTTTAGCCTAGACTTCTTGTTAGCTTCAGTGAGATACGGCTTTATGCTACTAGAGTGGCGCCTAAGGTAACCTTTTTTCAAATACCTTTGAATCTGCCATTTGCTCAAATTTAGTGCGATGTACACATCATCTATAGTCATTCTTTGCTTTAGAGGAATGTTTCGCAATGCTTCTAAATCAACAGGGATTTGCTTACGGCCTACTCTGCCCTTCTTTAAACTAGCAACCACAACCGGAACTGAGTTTGCAAGTTGTATTTTACCTCTCTGTCATACCCTCTGAACTGACCGTTTGTGAAGCCCAAATTGATTGGCAACAATTGCAGTATCATCCTTGTGTAGTACACCATTGTTGCTTCTAGTCAACAAAGCTTGGTAAACTTGTTTTCTCTGCTCTTCAGTCATTTCTTTCCTTCGGTGGGGTTGTTCTGTCAAAAGAAAACAAACATTAGTTTATAGAGAACATGCAGCAAGAGAAGAAGTGGAGAAGGAAAGGAGTGGCCACGACTTGTTCTATTTATAGAGAGAAAAAAACAAGCACATTCATGCAATAGCTGCTACTAGTTGGACACGTCATGTTCTATTTATAGAGAAAAAGAAAACAAGCACATTCATTCACGGCATGTAAGAAAAAAAAACAAAAACTTATTTGTATACCTTACCGGGCAGGTTCTGCAGAAAATCTAAATCAACGGCTCCGAACTCGTCTAAAGGCAAGTTCAAATCAAACCCTGTCCAAAAAAAAAAAGAAAAATGAGAAACAAAACTACACGTGTTGCTTTGGTTAAAAAAAACTGAGTAGTAGTACATTACCAGATGCGACGTGATCCTCCAATGTTGGCTCATTGAGATCTAATGGAAGATTGTCATGGTCATCTTCTTCTAAACGGACGTTCAAATCAAATGGATTGGCCATTGCAGAACATGCAGCAAGAGAAGAAGTGGAGAAGGAAAGGAGTGGACCAAGACACATGCAGCGCGGGTTAAATACGAAGGGGTATCTGAAACGACGGCCGAAGAAAACGAGCGCGTGCATGGTGCGGAAAAACGAAAATACAACCGCGCCAAACCTAGCTGCTTGAACGAAATCAACGCGCGCATGGAAAACGTTGCCGCGAATGGCGAAAACAAACAAAAAATCGACGGTGGCAGGGAAAACGTTGCCGCGAACGGCCAAAACACATTGGGACACTTATACGGCTTTGATCACTGACCAGAAAATCGGGACCCAAATTCAAAACCACATTGGGACTGCTTCTTTTTAATGCTGGCTTTAGTTGGCATGGACCCTCGAGAGAATGCTTAGCTATAGAGGACTGACCTTTTTCAAAATTTGAGCTGTCAAACTGAATAGATCGAGTAGGCTGCAAAGAATGGACTGAATGAACCTGATCTGAATTGTTGTCTACGACAGCATCTTCTTATTGAGCTGAATGACTTTCCCCTGACAAAACTGGATGTTTCAAGACTGATTGCGCATGGCTCCCCAACAAAATTGGAGAAGATTGAACCGTATCAACAAGATCAATCCCAGGACTATCGACTGCCAAAGAGTAAGGAACTGCTGCTGACAAATCAATCTGGGTGACAATTGAGCCGAAACAAACCGACTGTATATTATCCAGCGCTGGGGTAAACTTTTTCTTCGGTGAATCTAGCACAAGCTTAGGCAAGAAACGGACTTTTTTGTCAGCTGCAGATTTCTCAACACGTTTCTGGCTCTTGCTAATCACGGTGGACCATTTCTTGGCTTCCTCTTCTTCCCACAGACGTTTCTCACGTTCCCAGTGGGGAGTGCCATTGCTCCAAAGATGGAAGTAAATATCGAAAGAAGATCCAATGACTGCGTAAGGCATAAACAGCAAAACCCACCGCTTTGCAAGAAACCGAAAAACGAAAATGATTGCGACTCATCTCAACCACATGAAAGAAAGGCGCATGGCCACCCAAGCAGGATTGAAGAACCATAGCCACACTGTCCTCAGTAAGCTTAAAGAGGAAACGCCTAAAAGTTGCCAACAGGAAGAAGGAGCCACGCGGGCTAGGATATTCATGGTGCACCTGTGAGCCAAAGCGGCGGCGAATGTCGAACTCGAACTCCTTGCCCACTGAGAAGTTCATGAGCTTCGCCAAATCCAACGACGAGGCCATTGATGCCCCACCCCACACCAGGAGGCGTGACGACGATCAGCAGCGGAGAGCGCCATCAACAGGGAGGAGACCAGTAGCGGCGGCTAGGGCAACGGTGGAGGGGGCGGCGCCAGGGAGGGAGGGACGGGGAGCGGCATGGTTACCTTTTAGCATTAACTTTTGTTCTAGAAGCTATGTTATTGATGATTGTGAAGTTGGTTTTTCGATTGGCCATGTTTGTTGGTTGCCCAACCTACATATGAAGCTTTCGGATGCTGAAAAGTACCTGTTCTGAGTGCTGCAACCAAATAATGACAAGTACATGTGGAACCAAGTTATTTATACCTAAGTCACTATGTGTTTGATAGTTTCCTTCCAGAAAGAATGTCTTATTGACGGTTTTGATGGGGTAAAAACATGGTATAACTACCGTCAACAGAGACATTCCCTAATGGTTGTAATTTGAAATGTTTGCAAAAGCAACTGGCGTTTCATCAGTGCTTCCTTGAGGCTGACCAGCTCCTCCCTGCATAGCTCGGTTGACATGGTAATCCACGCTTCTTGTAATCCTCTGAACTGACGGAGCAATTTTATAAGCCGAAGGTGGTACGGCTGAAGTTGTGCCAAAGTTAGGTGGAGGACCCCTAGTCGGCTGTTGTGATTGAGTAGTAGCACTTCCATTTGCACCTCCATTAGAGCTTGATGGGATATCTGTTTTGGGAGGATTTGGCGCACCACCACCAGAAGACGCTGTAGTGTACTGATTGAAATAAGCTGGCCCAAACTTATCTGCAGGAAAACCAACTAAGACTTCTTTCATGAGGTTGCCAAATGCAGTCAAGAAGTATTTGTTGTGATTTGTCATGGCCTCATGAATCATTTTGTTCAGTGCTTCCAACATGTACTGCTTGTCTGCCTCATCTCCTGTGTATCTGTTTCTCCGGGCATCAGAATTCTGGGCATCGCCGTCTTCTGCACCACGTTGTCATGAACTCTTCTTAAGCATGTTAAGAACGTTTTCTTATGTTGTTCAGTAGCCTTTTCAATCACTTCTCTATGCTCTTCAGAAAGCTCATCCATGGTGACATTGAGGATGTTGTTGCCATTGAGATCAGACGTATTTGGAGCCATGGATGATTGTTGTGTTGTCCCACCGAGCATGCCAAAAAGTGTGTTGACACAAAAATTGTGACTTCCTATGTCAATGGCACTCGCAAGCCAGGTAGACCGGGGCGAGAGCATTTCTCCAATCCCTACGACTTCTCCAATAGCTACCCGATCAATCGAGTCCAAGGCATGCCAGTCAATTTGACCCTGTAATTGACAAGGAGGAAAAGAATAGTCAAATTATGGAACCTACCGGTGTGGTGCCAGACAGTTCCGCATATATGGCTAAATAGCCGATCTGATCAAGGCATTGACTAGAGAGTCAACGTCCAACATGCTTCATAAATGAATTGTTAAATAACATGCATGAATAACTTAGGAGCAAATCGATCATGGTATGACATAATGACTAAGACAAGAATAGGTACAGGTCATCCAAGATACGTGCTATAATATTAAAAGATTACACCATGCAATTTACCAATCGCCTAACCTATCCGTACATCTGACATCTAACATAACACTACCCATAACAAAATAGTTCTATTAACCGACGGCGTCAGAATCCGGATGAAATCTAACTGTGAGATCGGTCACAGCCGCTGCAGCCACATAAAAGACCTCCACAAGAGATTAAAGGATCTACTTTGTACTTGCAACATCACATTCAACAAAGCATACGTGTGAGTAAGGAAATCGGTAGTTGCACAATGTATTTGTCAAGGCACAGGGAAATCGGCTAAATAACCGATACCGACATGAGAAAGAGCTAGGTGCATAGACAGATTCATGAGCAAAGCCTACTAACCAATGATGTCTAATTCTAAGCAACTTTAATAGTGGGGTTCGTTCAAATACAACCGTAACAAAGCCCCTAGAAAAGATTAACAAGCTTTACCATAAAACCTTCGACACCCTAGAACGCGCTACATGTCATGAACAAGATTGATAGAACCTAGCTAAAAGCACGAAAACAACCATCAAAGCATGGATAAACATGATGAGCATTACTGATGATCGAATTCAATAGGATGTAAGCCAAATCCACCAATCTTGATCGGACAATGATGTTGTTGTAAATAAAATAAAACATTAAAAGTAAACAACATTGGTAACTTAATGAATCTACTAGGTTGCCAAGCCTAATAGAGCCAATAACTAGCCATGTCAACGTATAACAAGAGGTCGGTCAATGCCGATGCAGCTTTATCAAACGAAGACACAAGCCATAACGGTACTTACAGCAAACCAGAGGTCGGTAACCTAGTCATGAAGAACTCACCAGGATCTACGTTACTCCTACTCCTAAGGTTTGGTCGGGGCTAAAGAGTTTGTTGATTGATTGTTGAATAGCATTATAGATGCTAGGGCTTACATATTTATACCCTGGGCTTTGACCATGTCCTGACTCAATACGACTTGTAAATAAGGAAATAAATAAAGATAACGACTAAGACTCGATAATTTGGGACCTACTATTCCTTTTCTGCAAAGCCCCGTGCAATCAATGCGTCGTCATTGCCACACTTGGTCATAGTCGACACGGCTTGCAAGTTCCTCCAGATAGCTGATTCCCTTAGCCGATCCGCACCAAAAATAGCTGATTCCCTAGAAAACTGTTGTTACCGACATTTAGCCAATTCAAGGCAGTAGTGTCCTTGAGAAGTTTCATCCGCATGTCTGTCAGTCTAAATTTTAGTGCAACATCACCAACGCTAACAACCAATACTCTCACTTAACTAATCCTAGCCATTTAGGTGGGTGGATGTGCAACTATTATCTATATCTCCTATATATATAGACAAACCTCGCTAGCTAATTCTCTCAACATGCAAGCTATCCAACAAGTCAATCCACTATTACATTCACTAAGCAAAATTTAATGCAAGTTGCCCAACTAGACAATGCACTACCACATATGATTAAATTCACTAGCACATGCAACTATAATATCATGTCAGCAAGAATACTCTATTCACCACGTCATGATACCATAGAATCCAATAATTCATAATTTTCACGGCAACACGCGAAGAATTTGTCTGGTTCCCTAAGTATTCACTATGAGAAATTGGATATCTCGTGAGAGGGGAAGATTTTGGTGAGAGTGGAAAACAAACTCTCATGAAAATAATTGTGCTACACACACCATCATGAAAATCAATTGCTTTCATGAGAGTATTTAAATACTCCCATGAAAACTTTTTTGTGAGAGTAATCATTTTCATGAGAGTCAAATTCCACCAACACAAAATATGGGTTGCTATTTTTCAATAGAAAAATAATTTATTTAAATATTAGAAATTGAAGAACATGAACATAAGTTTAATTCTTTTAATCTACATCAAAATTTTCTAGCTAGTCTTTCTTCCTCATGCTAACTCCAAACGTGGTGAATCTTTTTCCTAAATGTTTCTAAAATCTTGCTCTATCAATTTGTTGTAATTTTACAGCTAGTATTTTTTGTCATCTTTTCATGTTACTCTATTCTACCAATTCAAAATTTGATTTCAAAAAGTGGCAACTATAAACAACATTTTGAAGTAGTAAATGATTTCAGTTGAAAAAGCCATGCACATGAAAATTGTACAAGTCATCTAGATCTACAAATGTTATTTAGGTCATTTTTTCATCCAAGAAAGTGATATTAACATTGTTCACAAATTTTATGTATCTCTCTTATAGTTTCATAACTCTTATTATCTCATAGACATTTCTGTTAGCATGTTATATAACTAGTGTATGTATAAACCTTTCCTTCCATATAATCCACACACCTTGACATATTAATTCAGTGAGTTTAGACAAATGGAAGATACAAGTAATTTTTTTTCTAACTCCCACCCCCCACCCCCCTCAGATTCACATGTGTGTACAAACAAATGGAAGACACAGAGGTAGTCCATGTATCTATATGTCTTTTGAGCTATCTGGACTGGATGGCAACACACCTATCCTTTGATGTTATACTAATCAAGCAGCATATATAAAAATCACTGCTTTAGCTTGCATTAGCATGATAATTTTGAACAAATTTGTTTCAAGTTGACTTTGATGGTTGCCATATTTTAAATTACTTGTCAGCCACATTCTCAGCCTATCTTAACATTATTCATTTTGTGGTCATGTAGAAATATTTGCTTGGCTCCGAGATGGCTAGCGCTCTGAACACATATATATGTTCTAATGAAGTATGGATCCAAACAAATCGACAACGATGCAATGGATGGGAGTATAAAACTAAACATGGTTAGGACTTGAGCTGGAACTTGTTATATTGGAAGGTTAGGACTATGTGCCGGAACTTATCATGGTGAATGTCTAAGACTATGAGCTTGTAAGCCTTTTAGTGTAATGGTTGGACACTTGGATGAAGTTAGAATGTATTGCAATTGGAATCAAACACATATATGCATGTGTATTGGATTGGCATTTGGATCAAGTGTGCATTTAAAATTTAGTTTGAGATGCTCTTGTTGTGTAATTTTCATGACGGTATTTACTCTCAGGAAAACATATTTTCGTGATGGTCTGAACATATTTGTGATGATGGTGCAATCTCACAAAATGATTTCATGACGGTGAGCTCTCATGATATATCATAACTCCCATGAAATAACTTCATGACGGTGACCTCTCATGAAATACCCTTACTCTCACGAAATAACTTCATGACGGTAAGCTCTCATGAAATGAAAAACTCTCACAGAATCCATTCCTGATGGTGAACTCTCATGAAATACCATGAAAAACCATCATGAAAATATGGATGCAGACCTGGCCAGTGGCGGATCCAGAAAAAATATTTGGG
>JALGXP010000352.1:0-19834 GCA_023333625.1 Bothriochloa decipiens | reverse complement strand
CCCCCCCCCCCCCCCCCCCCCCCCCCCCCCCCCCCCCCCCCCCCCGGACCAAACAAAGGTAGACCAATTTAACTCATTCCCCAACTCAGAACTCATCTTCAATCTCTATCTCTCTATCTTGAGCACTGCAGCACCTCCTTCCCAGTTGACAATGGCAGCAAAATTCTTGGGGGCGGGGGGCTAAGGGGGCCTCCATTGCCCTGGCCAAGGTAGGGGGGCTTGAGCCCCGGCAGCCCCCCTGTAAATCCACCCCTGAACCTGGCAACACATTGCTTTCATGAGGGTGGCCGTCATGAGGAAACTATCATGAATAATTTGTGGAAGTGAACTCTCGCGAAAATGTGTATTTCGTGAGTCTAGTATCCTGAGACGAGATGCGTGATGGTGTCTCTCACGCATTATTTTAGTGCCGTATTTCATGACCAATTTGCACTCTCACGAAATATCTGGGTTCTAGTAATGAAGTCCTTAATTGATCTTTAAACTAATAAGAACTTATTCCACAATTGGAAAATGAAATATTGAACATATCAATATTACTAACCAGATGATAATTTTCCATTACAAGTTTTATTTTCTATTGTTCTTTATATAAAGACAAATAATATTACCTCCATATATGCTATGCAAGCACACGTCACTACTCTTTATTGTTGATAATAAATATCCGTAATGCATGCATGCAGCCTTTAATTGGGTGGGCTGCATTTAACACCAACCACAAATTTCTAGCTAGAGGGTTATGGGATTGATGAAAAGGCACTCAATCGTCTCTTTGATATCCTTGCCGCTTGTGTATCTGTCTTTTTTACCATCATATATGAACGCACTGGACACGACCAGGTTGATAAATCGCTGCACCGCTGGAAGTAGCTCATCACGGTGCTCAAATCGAGCTTTGTTTGCTATCTTCCATCCATCCTCAATTAGGTAGCCTATCTTAGTCATGGCTTCCTGACTTGTTGCATTGTACTCATTCATGTAGCACTCCACTGAAGTTGCCACATCTTTCTTGCTGTTCCCACTCTGCAAATTAAATAGCATAAAGTTGCCACAAGAAACACTTCAGATAAGCTAGCATTGATTAACAACCATATATACGAACATAAAAAAATGATATTGAGAAACTACATTAAATGAAACAATGTCGTTCATGAAACGGGATATCCTCCCCAAGGTCATAACAACAGTGTCTCCCCTCAGTGCCCACTCAAGTGCATCTCTGGTTGCTTCATCACCCATGCCCATTAGCATCGCAATAGCTGATATTCGAGGTCCACTCGATTCCGCAGACACCTTCACGTGTTCTTTAAAAGCTGGCTTGCAATTATGATGAAACCACTCGCTTTCCTTCAGATAACATTCAGATATAATCTGAACCTGTACAAACAACAATGCATCGTCAGTATGAGAATGATTTTATCATTGCTGGTCGGTTCATAATTAGTCAGTACGTACGGCTTCCCTGGCGTAAGGCACACGCCACCTCTCGTTTGGTTGCAGCTCATCCTCAAAGTCTTCAAAGGTTCGTAACAGCCTAAGGTAGAACTTCCTCAGGTACTCGGGTAACATAGAAACTGCACTATGGTCCCATCTGCAACCAAATTAAACTAGCTACTGAGTCCACGTACAGTAGCTAGGCTGGAGGAATACCTTCATGCATGTAATAATTAGCCAAACTAACTAGCTAATACCAACCTTCGCAAAGCTTCAGTGAGCTTACGCGACTCATCTAAGGTAGCACGGTTGTCATAAGTATCATCTAACAAGGTCAATAGTGAATAAACTTTGGTAAACATTGCCCGAGCTCGTGAGTGATCTTGCTCATAGTATATCATGTAGGACCAGAAGAAACACCCAACCACGCGATCACGCACGTAGTTTAGTTCCACTTCTCGGTAAATATCCTTCCACCATCTGAAACATTTTGTCTATATATCATCAGTATAGGCTAGGCGTGCACTCATTTGTGTTCATGAGTAGAAATTCTTTAACCCTTTTACAGCTTTATTTGAAGAGTACTGTGTTCCCTGACTACTGCAATCTCACATGAATTGAAGGTACAGATATTTGACACCTATATACTAATATAATTTTGCATTTTGCAATTCCAGGAAAGGAATGCACTCTCTGATCATTTTGAAATTTGAAGAGTATTGTGTTCCCTGCCTACTGCATGCACTCTCGGATTTAATTTCAATCGTAGGGAGTTATTAGCTTGTAATTAGCTAGATACACAGATGATGAGGACAGCAAAGTTATAGTTTTCTTAATATTCCACAACTATAACCAAGTTACTCCCTCCGTTTTTTAATGTCACATTAGCTTTGTCCTAAATCAAACATTACTGTCTTTAACCATTCATTTCAAAAAAATCCTTATATTTTTACGATATATATATATATATAATGAAAATATTTCTCATAGTAAATCTAAAACATAAATCTTATGTCATGAATCTAAACGCAATTTCTGTAATCGATGGCTAAAGATATAAATGTTTAACTTAGGGCAAACTTAATATGACATGTAAAAAAACAGAGGGAGGCCTCGAATTTCACGTAATTCAAGGAGCCGTCATGTAAATTAAAGCTCGTGTATAATTAGTTTAAGGTCACCCGCACTAACTTCACTTGTATCCACAAATTTTACATTCACAAAATATTGAGTCCTGCATTTGATTAGTTTCACAATTGGGGATGTGGTAAACCAGGATCTCAAGCTGCCCTAATAACTGTGAACTTCTGCAGCCTGTAGAAAGCTAGAGGATATTCTCATGAACTGAAAAAATAATAAAAACTTCAATTAATCTGTTGTGGAAGTGGAAGTGGAAGACTGACATCATAGTTGGGAATGAAAAAAGTTGTCATGCATGTTTTTAATAAGAGACAGCAATTAGAAGTTTAGAACACGCGTACTCGGAAATGGCTTTGAGCTCTTTCAAGTGAAGACGCTGAAGTAGGTTAAAATCCAGCTTTGCAAGCTCTAGTATGGAGGGATTGTATATTTGCTCCTGAGTATATTCAGACATATAGTCAAGGGCCTCCAATCTCTTTGGTGTCCTTGGCAATGGTAGTTTGAGGGCCCGTGTTACTTGACCAGCTAATGGGGCCCTGAGGCTACTTGTTAATAATCCCAGTCCCAGATGATGCCTTGCGAATTGAATCGCTTCTTCAAGTTCCACTTCTCCGTGTGTTAAAAGGTGAGCTGCATTGTATAAGCTTAACAAGCCTCTATGATCATTCATTATTTCTGTACGGAATCTTCCATCACTGCCTCTGAACTTGCTGATCAATTCGTCTGTAATGAAATTATGGTACTGAGATTTATCATGGCAATTGTATACAGACTATGTGCAATTTATATGTAGGCACACACATAAATGGTATACCTGGAGAAACCCAAAGACCATGGGTCCTGAGGAGGCGAAATCGCAGGGCAACTTCATGTAGGCTACTGAATAGTCCTCCAGAGCCATGGATGCTGCGTAGTGTGACACCAATCTCCTCCTGGAAGAGATGATCAATACTCAGATGCTGGAGGGTGTCCACAAGGATCATTTGGTGCACCGCATTGCTGTCGCTGCAAGCCTCAAACAGTCCACACACCTTCTTCCTCAATTGATTGACCCTCTCCCTCATGCTTCCCTCCGACATCTACAAAAATTAAAGGCATGCATATAGTAGCATAGACACCGGCCCGACATGCTAAAAATTAATAAATCGAGCATGATTTTGTGCCTGCATCGCTTCAGGGACATAGTCGATGAAGAAGGCACCCCACAATGAGGGCTCAACTGTTCTCGCCTCAGGAGCGGTGGTGTTGCTGGCAGCCATTTGTCGATGTGCCTGTAGTACGACCAAGGAGCTTGATATATATAGAGTCAGTACGTACTCATTGTCTATAGCTGCAGATATCGGAAGCTATAACCAGAGATATAAAACACATTTCTAAATGGTAATGGAAACATGTGGGGTCAGACGACCCCGGCCCTAGTGATATTTCTAAATGGACTGGACGAGCATATCATATATACCAAACCAGCATGCATGCATTCTGTTAACTGAACGTGAAGGAAAATTGGCAATATATATCGGGCCTATTTGCGAACCGTGGAGCAAACTTGCCTCGATAAATCTCAGATATATAAGTTCAAAAACTCCTTTGTGATGTGAAATTATTTATATGACGATATCAGTAAAAAAGTGCTTATAAAAAAGTACTTCGGTACCGGAGACACGATCTTTGCCGAGTATCTCGGTCTTTACCGAGCGCCAAATATCGGGCACTCGGCAAAGATGTAGCTTGCCGAGTGCCGCCTCTAGGCAAAGGCTGGGACTCGGCAAAATTCTCTTTATCAAGTGTCTAGCTCTCGGCAAAAACATACACTCAGTAAAGAGGGTCTTTGCCGAGTGTCGAGCGCTCGGTAAAAATGATTCTTTAACAAGCGTCAAGCCCTCGGCAAAATTGGGAGCTCGGCAAAGAGGATTGATGTGGCTGGTAGATTGTCGTGACGATAAGCCATAGCTTCTAGATTGAAGGTGCAATTGTGCAAGCGGACCTACATTACCCGTGAATTATTGTGTGCAATTATTGTACATGGTTTCCTGTACGAATCTGAGTGCCCTGCATAAAATTTGGAAAGAAAGACAACGCAATTAGGTAGTAGGTAGACCTGACAACTTGCATATGATGTCTTGTCGGCTATTCTGATATATAATACAAATTTCGCGTGGATGAAGTTGGCGTACGGATCGATCGATGGACGTGCATGTGCATGGCGCCGCGATCGCCAGCATGAAGCGGACGTGATGCCTCGTCGTCGGACGTGAGGCGGTGGGGTCACATGTTTTGTATAGTAATAGTAATTAATAAGTCAGAAATCACAAAATAAAATCATATAATATATGATCAGCAGCTCAGACAGGCGAAAAGAAATATGTACGCGCTTCTGGTATACTCAATACGTTTTTAGACAATGGAAAAGAGTTCTATGAGGAAAAAAATCAGTACGTACTCTTTACAAGCACAAGTGCACAAGGGAAAAAAAAACAAGTTGTTAGACCATTTGCGCTATTCTGAGAATAACTGATCCCATTTTCATCGTATTCAAAATAATTCATGCTTATGCCAATACTCATGTTCCAGATCAAGTACGGCGCTAACATGAGTCTCTTCCGGTCCGCACTGGCTAGTTTATATTGCTGACTTTTGATAGGATAATTTTTAAAGCTGCCTTTTGAAGCAGACTATATATCTATGGGGCTTTTATGCCCTTACTCTTTTCAGGATTTTTATTTCACACGCAATGACACGGTTACACTCTCTTGTCAAAAGTAATTTAGAAAAATTTGAATTATAAATTTTGGATTTGATTTTGATCTTATATGGATTTTATAAGTTTTAGTCATTTTATGCTTTCTTTGGAAAAGACAAGCAACTAACAAAACAATTTATATTGCTATTCCTGAAGTTTATGTAAATCTTTACATCAACGTTTACCATATAATTTTTTCACCTAGAACTCTCTAATTTTTTCTATTCTTGGCACCAGCTCATTGCTGAATTAGATGATGAACTCACTCACATACTCTTTGCATGCTCAGCATGGATAGCTAGGAATAACCTCCCCGCCACCGTGGTCCTAGACGGCCGCATCGCTCTTGTCCACTACCTCTATGGTTGTGGCGTTCGAGTATAGTGGAGTTCAGCCGGGACTTCAGGGTAGTCCGTGCCATATGGAAACCAGGCAACCGGCAGAGGTGTGCTCCAGCGCGAAGCGGTACTTTTACCATATCATTTGTTGTATATATTTTGAGATAAACTTTTACTGTATCATTTTTTCACATAGAACCCTCCACTTTTTTCTATTCTTACTAACAGCTCATTGCTAAATTAGATGACAAACTCACTAACATACTCTTTGAATGGCTTGTAACATTGCATTTTTTTGTATAGCGAAATTGTTGTTGCTTTACAAAATTGTCATTATTTATTTTGCAAAATAGCCATCGTAACTTTTTTCTTAACCACGAGGCTCTTCTTCATCGAGCTTCTACTTGCGAGGTCCCACGAGGCTCCCGCATCGACCGGTAACTCCTCATGCACGCCCGGTGACTTGACCCGACGGAGATAGGTAAGCAACTTCGGCTGTTATCACAACTCATTCATTTGACCCATGTTGAAAATCAAAATAAAAATTAATATTTTTTCTTAACCACTTGTGCAGGAATTGGGTGGTTGTGGACACTGCAGCCAAAGCACGCCATGTTAGTGGCATCCTGGGACTTCTGTGCAGGGAACACTTCTTTGGCCTAGTTGAGTACAACGGAGAGATTACGCCGGCTTACACGTTGGAGTGCTACTACCTCGCCCCCAATGCTAGAGATATGAATGGCAGGCTGTTCGCCAACAAGGCGGAGCGGGTGATGAAGGAATTGTGGGTAAATTTTCCTCGCACTATATTGGTTAATACATCTCATTCATTACACATTCTTGAAATAATGAATGCATATTATCGTGTCTTTCTGCAGGATTTCTTCAGATGCCTGGAGGGAACGTACGCAAGCCGTGGCAAACCGGCCGGGTGGCTACGACTTCCTGTAAAAAGCGTGTCACGGACTTGAACTACAAGGCGCGCGTGTCCAGGCCATAAAATTTTACCATGCGAAGTTCCTTGGAATAAGGGTCGACAAAAATGAGGCAAGAATGTTGACGCTGACTACCTGCAGGTAAATACAGAACATTAATATTGATTTCTTTTGAGTTTAAGTACACGTAGGCTTCATTTGTTCTACGATTCCTTCTTGGTGCTCGGCGCATCTCAACTGCTGGGAAGTGATCGTGAACAGGTGGTTGAGCGAGGGGTGGCAGGCGAGGCACAACGAGTCTCGGATAATTTTTGTTTTACAGGCAAACTATACAGGAGACCAGGACACCAAACAAACAGGCCGTGTTACGAGACACCACTTGAGTGCAGGAAGATATCGATCTCCATGCATAGTCCAGCATGTAACGGACTGCGGTGGGATATCGTTCTCCATGCATGGTCCAGCATGTAGCGGACGGCGGTGGGATATCGTTCTCCATGCATGGTCCAGCATGTAGCGGACGGCGGTGGGGTATCGTTTTCCATGCACTGTAGCGGACGTGATACGTCGTCGTCGGACGTGAGGCGGTGGGATCAGAACGTTTTAGATCTTGTCTCCAATCCCGACATCACACGGCTACCAGCACACACGCATGCATGACATATCCATCTAAGGCCTCGTTTGATACCAAAATTAGTATTCAAAATTTGCATAGTAAGTGTTTCGTCACACTGTAGTAATTTTATTTTTATTTAGTAATAATTGTCTAAACATTGATTAATTAGACTTAAAATATTCGTCTCGTAAAGTACAATAAAACTATACAATTAGTTTTTTATTTCATCTATATTTAGTACACCATATATGTGCCGATATTTTAATATGACGGAAAATAAAAATTCTACATAGTAAATTTTAGACCAAATTAGGCATCTCAACGAGGCCTAAAAACTACGCTGCTGGCGTACAGGTGTTTTAGATCTTGTCTTGTTTTCCGTGCCTGATGTTTGGACGACACATCATTGGAGACAAAGGAAATAATTAGGTAGGTAGCTAGACTTGACAACTTGAATATGATGGACAAAGGAAATAATTAAATAGGTAGCTAGACCTGACAACTTAAATATGATGCCTTGTTCGCTATTCTGATATAATACAAATTTCACGTGGATGAAATTGGCGTACGTGATCTGTTCCACAGCTGGAGCTGGCGTACGGATCGATGGATGGACGTGCATGTGC
This sequence comes from Bothriochloa decipiens, assembly GCA_023333625.1. Taxonomy (NCBI): domain Eukaryota; kingdom Viridiplantae; phylum Streptophyta; class Magnoliopsida; order Poales; family Poaceae; genus Bothriochloa; species Bothriochloa decipiens. The sequence goes on along the minus strand of JALGXP010000352.1, from coordinate 12,002 downwards.
ATGTCGCCCGAGGCCCGAGCCAGATGATGCCAATATAATAATGCGAGGCTAAATGGTAATGGAAACATGAGGGGTCAGACGAGCCCGGCCCCAGTGATATTTCTAAATGGACTGCACGAGCATATCATACGTAGCAGCGGATCAGGTGGAATCCAGGACCTTCATGAAAACCCGTGATCACACGTATAAATAACACCATGACACATAACTTTATAAAATATTTTATTCAAACTCGGATCCGTTTGTCAGATATAAAAATAACAAATTTCAAGTCAGCTAAACATGAAGAAAAATTAGCAATATATATCGGGCCTATTTGATTCAAACCGTGGATCAACTTGCCTCCATAAAGCTCAGATATATAAGTTTAAAAACACACCCTTGTGATGTAAAATTATTTATACAGAGATATCAATAAAAAAAAAGTACTTCACTACCGGAGACACGGTCTTTGCCGAGTGTCTCGGTCTTTGCCGAGTGTCTTGGTCCAAATAATAGGCACTCGGCAAAAGATGTAGTTTGCCAGGTGTCGGCTCTCGGCAAAGGCCAGCACTCGTTAAAATCCTCTTCGCCAAGTGTCTGGCTCTCAACAAATTAAAGACGTACACTCGGCAAATAGGGTCTTTGCCGAATGTCGGGCACTCGGCAAAGATGATCCTTTGACGAGCGGAGGGCCCTTGGTAAAATCGGGCACTCGGCAGAGATGACGGTAGGCTAACAGCCGTCACATGCCGTCCTCTATGCCGGGTGCAAAGAATTTCTAATTTTTTCTTTTTGCCTCCAATTTTTTTTCTTTAGCCTTCCTATAGTACCTTTGAAAGGTCCTTGTTTGGTTTTGGTAATTAAGTGACAATCTAGGTGTACTAATATTTGGTTATGTGAGATACACAGGAGATTAGCCCATGATGATGTTAGAGGAGCTCATTGTATGAGACATGACATTAAATCATGTGATGAAGGTGGAGAAGATCAAAGACAAGGCTTGGCTCGATTGACCGGTTGCAAGCGTGAAGGGCAAGTCGCAGGCTTTGAAGTGATGGACCGCGAGGCGGTGAAGCTTGAGCAAGACTTGGCGTCGATGGACCAACGCAACAGTGAAGAGCAAGTGAGGTCACGATCGAAGAACCAAGATGGTCACGTGACTATATGGAGTGGATCATATCATTGTTGATTGTGTTGGTGCATGTATTGCATTGACACTTGGAGAAGATGGAATGGAATGCACAAGACAAAGGTATATTTGTAGGGCATTTCATTTCGCCAATCTAAAGTTAAGTAGAAAAGTGCTTGACTGGATTTAGGATGGATAGCCTTACTATAAAGAGGAAAAGTCTTGAATTACGATGGTTATCTAGTGCCACTAAATTGAGTCTCATTTGCATATACATTTGTTTAGTGACGCGGTGAGATTCTTGAGAAATCCACGGAAACTATGTTTACGAAAATGCTATCTCAAAGTGCTAATTTTGGTTAAGCATTTTTGGGAGAGGGATAGCATTTGGAAAAGAAGAGAGGTTGTGCTTTGATGCTTGCATGCCGCTGGCTGCTTTAGTTAGCCTGACATTGGAAAAATGTGCTCGCCATAGTGATGATGGCCATTTATTTTATTCGATCCAAGCATGGGAATGGATGATGGAAAATCGCTTATATCCATGCATGGTGCCTACTGCCTTTGCATGCTCCTGACCGGACCAAGTATCAAGAGTGAATAGTGCTGCCCGAACCGAGAGTCAGACCTAAAGTTAGGCATGAAGCTCGGGCCCGTAAGCCCGGCCTGTAGTTTTGGCCCGGCCCAAGCACGGCCCGACATGGTGGTCAGCGGGCCCGGGCTGGCCCGGCCTGAGGAACAGGCCGTGCCTGGGCCTGACTCCAGGCCCGCGTGCTAGCACAGCACGGCCTGTTAATTAGCAAAAGGCCCGCTGAGGCTCCGTGGTCAAAGCAATTTGCGGCTTGCTCAATCATCAGCAACGGCCCAGCAGGCATTCTAGCCATTGCGGCCTGCTCGCGCAAAAACGCCACTGGCCCACTGCGCCTTCTTTTCTAACCCTAACCCCCTCCCGAGTTTCCCCCCCACGCGCCACACTCTGCTCGCAGCCACCCTGGTGGCCTCGCCATCGCTTCCACCCCGCTCTCACTCGCAAGCAGGACTGCAGGAGCCACCACCGGCCTCGCCTCGCTGGCGCGTGCGCTCTCTCTCTCCCTCTCTATTCCTTCTCCTCGAGCGCCAGATCTCTTGCAAATGGGGCCGTGGGTGCGCCTGTGGCTCGGCTCCTACGCGACGCACGAGGCCGCCGTCGCGCACGACACAGCCATCTACTTCCTCCGCGGTGGCATCAACGTCACAGGCGTCGCAGGCGGCGGGGGAAAAGTGGCCCATAGGGCCGTGCCTGGGCCAAAGGCTAGTAGGCATAGCCCGCGGGGCTGCGTGCCTTCTCGACCCGTAGACTAGCGGACCATGCCGGACCAGCCCGTTGGCCATCTTTAATCAGACCCAGAGAGGGCCGCTGCCGTCGCGCTTTGCTTTCATGCAAGTTGGCCAAAAATAGGAGGAGTAGGCCTGTACGTCGTTTGGATTTTGGATGAGGAGCTGCTGGCCATTTCTTTTTGCTGTGCATGCATGCAACCGTGGGGCCCGCGGCTTTTGGAATTTGAGTCGGCAGGCGCTGCTGCTTTGCGTTGTCGACCATTGGTTGGTCCAGGCGAGTGAAGGCGGTGCGCCGTTTCCTGCTGGCGTTTTGAACAGAGATGAGCTCGTGAGGGATCAGCTGTCACCGTTACCTCACGTCCTTTTTCTGTTTGCATGCCATTGCTGTGGCTCGTTGACTCGGTGACCAGTGAGAGGGAGAGCCTTTTACATGTGTGTCATTAAAAAAGTTTTATCAGATATGTATGCCATCAAAAAGTTTAATCAAACCTATGTGCCATCGTCCTACTTTGTTTGTACCTGTATACCATTCCGTCCATGTTATATCAAATTTGCTCCGTTTGGGTGTTCTAACGTGTGGGACCTTACCCGAAAATTATCCAAAATACCCTCTGTAATTTTTCTTCATCCCTTCCCTCATCCCCCTGCTCCAGCGCACGGGAAAAGAAGCTACCCCCGTCCTCTCCGTCCCCGTCAACTCCGCCCCGACCTTTCCACGGTGCTGTGGCCGCCACCGCCCTCTCTATCGCGCCTACCGACTCTCCACTTCTCCATGATGGAGTCTCCATCCTGCCCCCCCGCGCAACAGCCTCACAAGCACAGCGCTCGACCCTCTTCTTCTTGGACGCCGGGGCAGGGGCCGAACGCGCCGCCGCTCTCCGCGAGGCTGGGCTCCACAGCCAAGCTCGGGCACGCCGCCCATGTGGAGCTGGCGGCGGAGCTCGCGCGCCGCCCATTTGGGGCCGCCCATTTTGTGATTTTCGAACTTCGTTTGCTATTTATTGAATTTTAAAACAGGTCACTTGGTGCCCCTGCTGGAGGTGCCCACCCCCCACGCATCCCCGGCCCCGCCACCACCCAATGACGCCCGCAAGGTATGCCCTACTCCCGTAGTAGTGGTAGTAAAAGTATTGTGTGGTAGTAGTAGTTGTGGTAGTATCGTAGGTGTCATAGTGGTTATATAGTAATAAAGTTTGGTGATACATGGCGCATGGATTGGAAAAATATATGTGCTTGACGGCCGTCGAGCCGTTGATATATATGTTTTCTTTATTTTGCATGTACTGAGTATGTCTTCTTTTTGTATGTTAATTGGTTTACTCTTTTTAATTGCAGGTGATTGAATAAAGATGTCGCCCAAGAGGAACGTCATGTCTCTTTACGCAAGAGATAGGCCTGAGGAGCCATCGCTTGCTGCTGATGAGCCATAGCCGTCTTCGCTGAGGAGGGGCAGGCCTACATTACCGTGAATTATTGTGTGCAATTATTGTATATGGTTTCCTGTACGAAGCTGAGTGCCCTGCATAAAATTTGGAAAGAAAGACAATGTAATTAGGTAGGTAGACCTGACAACTTGAATATGATGCCTTGTCCGCTATTCTGATATATAATAGAAATTGGACGCTCCTAACGCCTGCACGCGCAGGTGGAAGCCGCTTGGCCTGCACACCCGCATGACCATCCGATGGACGCCCCCAACCGTCCGATGCCCTTCTTCCTCAACACGCTTAGCCCAAGCACGGCCCGTCACGGTGGTCATCGGGCCTGGGCTGGCCCGCCCCGAGAACAGGCCGTGCCTGGGCCTGACTCCAGGCCCGCGGGCTAGCACGGCACGGCCCGTTAATTAGCAAAAGGCCCGCTGAGGCTCGGTGGTCAAAGCAATTTGCGGCTTGCTCAATCATCAGCAACGGCCCAGCAGGCATTCTAGCTGTTGCGGCCTGCTCGTGCAAAAAGGCCACCGGCCCACTGCGCCTTCTTTTCTAACCCTAACCCCCTCCCGGGTTTCCCCCCCCCCCCCACGCGCCACACTCTGCTCGCAGCCACCTTGCTCGCTTCGCCATCGCTTCCACCCCGCTCTCACTCATGAGCAGGACTGCAGGGGCCGCCACCGGCCTCGCCTTGCTGGCGTGTGCGCTCTCTCTCCCCCCTTCTCTATTCCTTCTCCTCGAGCGCCGGATCTCTAGCATATGGGCCGTGGGTGCGCCTGTGGCTCGGCTCCTACGCGACGCCCAAGGCCGCCGCCGTTGCGCACGACACAGCCGTCTACTTCCTCCGCGGCGGCATCGGCGTCACAGGCATCGCAGGTAGCGGGGGAGACATCGTGGCGCTCAACTTCCTCGAGCGCGCGACGGCCGCGTACGGCGGCGCGGCTAGCTCCCCTCGCCGGGAGGAGGCAGGGGCGGGGCGGACCCCCCCCTCCCCAGACGGTGCGGCTAGCCCTCCTCGCCGGGAGGAGGCAGGGGCGGGCCCCCCAAATCCCCCCCCCCCCCCCTCCGCCCCCACGCGGCGCAGATAGGCTTCCCGGCTGGGACGAGTCAAGGGCGCAGCGGTTCCCCCAAGTTCCCAGGGGTAAAATGGTCTTTTCAGCAGAAAGTTAATGCTGTTAGAGGCCAAAACTAACAGAAGACCATTTTTCTAAGAAAATTTCGTTTTGAGGCCATTTTCCTAAGTTCAAGAAAATGGCTGTTTTCCTAAACGTAATTTTTTTAGGCTGTTTTCCTAATTCTTCCTTATCTAACCACAACTTTGTCTTTTCCGTTGCCCATGCATAGCTGTTGTCTGATCATCAGCATGTACAAAATCAAATACAGAACTAATATCTTGGAGACTCGCGCGAGGCATGCGCAAAATAAATATCTGCTCCAGACACTAAGGTGTAAGGTCAAAGGATTTTAGTACTAGTATTTTACTGGTGGCGTGTAGGAATAACCACCACGCCGAATGGAAAACATTTGTTCGGTTTCACATTTGCTACATGATTGTTCTTATTTTGCATTCGACAAGTCTATATATGTGTGTGTCAGCTCCTCGAGACGTCTTCGGCACGCAGTTAGCTGCAAACTTGCCCCATCCTAGGCAAAAGATGGACGTCAGAATCCAGTTTCTGACTTTCGTCGTCCTCCTCGCCATCCTCCTCAAGCTCATCCGGAGCTACGTCACCAAGCCATCGTCGGCGCTTCGCCTGCCACCAGGGCCATGGCAGCTGCCGCTCATCGGCAGCCTACACCACCTCATGCTGTCGCGCTTCAGCGACCTGCCTCACCGTGCGCTGCGCGAGATGTCCAACACCTATGGGCCGGTCTTGATGCTCCGCTTCGGCGCCGTGCCCACGGTGGTGGTCTCCTCCACCGAGGCTGCCCGGGAGGTGATGAGGACACACGACCTCACCTTCTGCAGCCGCCACCTAAGCGTCACCCTCGAGACCGTCAGCTGCGGCGGCAAAGACATCATCTGCTCCCCCTACAACGCCCAGTGGCGTGAGCTCCGCAAGCTGTGCATGCTCGAGATCTTCAGCCAGCGACGCGTGCTCTCGTTCCGGCCTGTCCGGGAGGACGAGGTGGCGAACCTCCTCCGCTCCATCTCCATGGAGGGTTGCGATGGCCGCCGGCCGGTCAACCTCACCGAAGGGATCTGCCGCATGGTAAACGACGTTGCGGCGCGAACGGTCGTCGGCGACCGGTGCAAGTACCGGGATGAGTACATGCGTGAGCTTGACGAAGTGGTGCGGCTTGTCAGTGGGTTCAACTTGGCGGACCTGTACCCGTCCTCGTGGCTGGTACGCCGGTTCAGCGCCGCCGCGAGGGATGCGAGGAGGTGCCAAAGGAACATGTACCGCATCATCCAGAGCATCATCCAGGAGCGTGAAGCCACGCCGGCGCCGGAGCGAGACGAAGACCTTCTAGGTGTCCTCTTGAGGCTGCAGAGAGAAGGTGGCCTGCAGTTTGCTCTCACCAATGAGATTGTCAGCACCGTTATTTGGGTAAGATCCGCTTATTATCTAATTATTAATTGATCAATCACTTTTCCTAATGGTCAGATGCCCGATTCTCTGGCGACACTGAATTGTATCCACTCCGATTTTTTTTTCTCAATCCAGCTAAATCCTCCGATGAATATGATACTTTGTTCTTAATGCTGTAATACGTTTCTAATTTTAGCGTCGGGCAAATGGAATTCTATTGCACTGTAGTGTAGTTCATGTTAATACATACAACTAATAAACTTAATTTTTTCTCGAATACGCAAAAGATTTACGTATCTTTGTATTTAAGAAGGAGAGTTTTTTACAACTAATAAACTTAATTATCCTTGTGCTTGTCCACTGTGCCTGGCACATCCATATCTGGGTTCAATACACATCTAGTTAAAACTATATAGCTTAATTCTTGGTGTCTTACTGCAAACCAACCATATATGAAAGCTTATGCAGCACAACATGTATGTTTGTTTTAGGTTAGGTTTCTATATACTAATACTAATACTAATAGAAGTGGGTCACTTAGAAACATATGTAGATATACATTTAATTTAGATTTAAATATTCCATATTAGCAAAATTTAGATGTAGTTTTGAGAAGGTATTTTAGTTAATTTCTCTAATGATGGCAGGAGTAGTAACTTAAATGATAATTTAAGAGATTTCTTGGATTATCCATCGTACTGACATGACATGGTCGGTAATTTAGATGTAAAAGTTTAGGATTTTACTTTAGATGATGTTGCATATAGCATAGGTGGGAGATTTATATGTAAAATAGGGGTTACTTTATGTTATTTCTTTTCATAATAGTATATGTGAATATTTATTTAGAAAATAGAATATAGAGATCAGAGAGCTGTTATATATTTTTTGTTAGAACCTACAAAATTGATGAGCAGACGGATATTTACAATTTTTTTAGTGTGTCTCGTGAGAGGTAATGTGATGGTTTCTAACTATAAGATTGTATTATAGGATATTTTCTCTGCTGGGAGTGAGACATCATCAACCGTTCTTGTATGGGCAATGTCTGAACTTGTTAAGAACCCGCAAGTTATGCATAAGGCCCAATCAGAGGTGAGGGAGACCTTCAAAGGACAAGACAAGATAACTGAAGGTGATCTAATCAAGTTAAGATATCTACAACTAGTGATCAAGGAAACTTTACGGCTGCATGCTCCAGTACCACTCTTGCTCCCTCGAGAATGTCGCGAGTCATGTCAGGTTATGGGTTACGATATGCCAAAGGGAACCAGGGTATTTGTGAATGTTTGGGCAATAACAAGGGATGCAAAATTGTGGCATGATGCAGAGGAATTTAAGCCAGAAAGATTTGAAAGTAGCAGTATTGATTTTAGGGGTAATGACTTCGAGTTCACTCCGTTCGGAGCAGGCAGAAGAATATGCCCTGGCATCACACTTGGACTGGCCAACCTAGAGCTGGCACTTGCTAGCCTTCTTTACCATTTTGATTGGGATCTGCCAGATGGCCCCAGGTTAGAAGAACTTGATACGACAGAGACCTTTGGTATAACGTTAAGGAAGAAGTCCATGCTCTGGGTCAAGGCCAAACCTTATAATAGTTTTATACCAAATTAATTAGATGATTTGCGATGTGAACTATGTGCATGTTGCACAGAACGAGTGTGATTATAGTTGTATGCTATCAACCTTCACTGCAGGACAATAAATATATACAAAGTTCGCCAAGTGTATTGTTTCATCATTATGTATTAATTGTCTTTATTTTTTTTTGAATTGATTAAACAATTATTGAATGAGAGTGCAAGAATCAAATGACACTGGTCTATGTCTGATCAGTCTATACTACTATTAATTTATTTTCCTTTATTTAATAGGAGTACGCTATAATTTTATTTGCAGCAACTGAAATGTTACAGTACCAGTATACCAGACACAAGGGAATTGTTTGCTACAGCTACAAGCCACATACCCTGCAGCTGCCGCTGCAACTTCTAAACTACAAATACTGTAGAAGAAGCTTTGTTGTACTACAGAATCCATTTTTAGAGGCATCTTCTTTTTGGTAGAGGCGGTTTTATCAAAATCTGCATCTGACAATGTTTTTGAGCCGCCTCGCATCTAGAAATCAGTTTATCGAAGCAGCTCTACATCTTAACAAATACCCATTATTTTTAGAGGCAATTGACAAGCCAATCCTGCTCTACAAATATGATTTTCCGAGATGACTTGGCTTCCTAGCCGCTTTTGTGCAACACGATATTTCAAGGTTAGAATATATATTTTAAAACTAATGATTTCAAAATCCATATTATTTGAATTATTCAAATGGCCTGTCAATTAAATGCAATTTTTTTGGCATTTTAGAAGAAAACATCATGTTTTGTGGAATACTTTGGTCTTAGGGTAACATGAAGTGTATGGTTGTACCCCTTCGTCACAATGTTTTAGTACCTTAAGTTTGATCAACTATAGATAAAAACATTAATATTTATGATACCAACAAATATTATTGGATTAAGTATGAAATGTATTATCATAATAAATTAATTTAAAGACATAAATATGGATATCATTAACTAGAAATTTAGTCAAACGTGAACCACTTTGTGTGACACGTAACTCATAGTTGTATTTTTTTTGGACAAACTTTATATATTTGAATACTAAACTATAGTCTTTTGGAGTTACAGCTTCACTCTAGACTTTTTGTTCTTAATAAACCAATGGTTTTAATATTAGTGGATTCTAAAAGTGTAGTTTCTTAGTACTACCGCATACAAAACACGGCCGTAGTTGTTGTGGCTAATGCTAATCTATAAACTTTTTGAAAAGTTTGCACCATCTTTCTTGAGAGTAAATGTTGCTATATCCCAGTCGCTGGGTTTTTTTTAGAAAAAACACAGACGACGTCCTCCACCCTTGGATCAGCATCCAATGGTGGGATTTGTTGTCTGTGCATGTACCTGTCTGTGAGCAGACCAAAGCGGATCCGCGAATAAACCCGCAACCCAACCAAGGTGGCTACCGGGCCCGCCCAAGCCTTAACGGGTGCACAAACCGGAACCCGTTAACTGAATTGGTGCTCGTTTGGGTCAGAATTGAACAATTGGCCCAACGAACAAACTTACAAGCTCAGTGACAAAATAACAACTCAGCAACTGCAGAGAAAAACTGTACCATAAATCAAAATTAACCTAGTACAATTTCTATTCTACTCTATATGCATAAGATCGCTGACCAAACCTCCTCCTAAGACTGCACAAACACTATAGCAAGGCCTTCTCCTCTACATCTGAACTCGTACTACTACACTAGTTAATCTGTGGTAGCCTTCCAACCTCCTTTGCATCTGAGTATACACTACAACTCTCTTTTCTGTCACACTTGGCACCTATCTGAGCCAGCTCTCTCTACCACTGCAGGAACAAAAGGAATGAAACCTCAACACCGTCAAATGGAAAATGAAACTTATAGGTGACAAGAATGGATCTGACACATGTTAAATACAATAATTGCAGTAACTCAAATGTGCAATTTTATACTAATAAATGTGCAATCTAGAACTAAATACTAACCAGTACAATCCAAAGGAGGAGCTGCAGTTTCAATTCGGTCAATGTGTTTCCTTTTGAATGATAGTGAATTGCTTTTTTGGCTCTAAACTTGCAAATTAACACCGGAAACAAATTTCACTTTCTTTTTGGACTAAAAACAAATAGAAAAAATGGTTGTTACCTATCACATGATTACAATAAATACTTAAAATGATTCCACATAGAAAATGTAGAATACAAGCTAAGGAAAGTGTAGAGAAGGAAGCATAGACCAAAAACGAAAGACTAAAACAGCCCCCAACATTACATCTATGCTAGCTGCAAGTGTAGAGAGACTTTTTTCAGAGGGGCAAGTGTAGAGAGACTAGGGATTAGAGACTTCATAAAACATGATATAAAACAGTGAAATTTCCTTCAATATTATCATACAGAAAACATTATAATAAACATGTGGATAGATCTTCCTTCTTCAAATAAAGAGAATGATGAAGAAAGCAGTGAAACACCCTGAGCAGCCAGTAGATGAACTCACTATGTATTGCCAATAGGGGACTGGATGAAATCACGCTGAAGCTTTGACCTCGATGGCCTTGTACCAGTCCTTTCTACAGAGCCATGGAGGAACTCTAATGGACAAGGACACGCGGTTCGAGAAGGTAAGCAAGTTGTGCCATTTCACAATTAGTCTCCCTGCTAGGAACAAAGTTTCGTTAATCCTAGAAATGCTATTGTTCAATACACATGAACTAATCAACTCTCATTTTAGAAAAATCAATCCAAAAGATAAATTTTAAATGATCAGACACAAATAAAAATCTCAGAGAGCACAGAAACTAATCAACTCTCAGTTTAGATAACCCCAGAAATAGCAGAGACTACACGTGCGGAGTGTATTAATGATCATGTGACAATGCAGATGTGCAAACTCAGTAACGACTTACAAAGAAACAATTTTACCATGCATTATTTGGGAATGCATTATTTGACAATAGTAGGAAAGTTTTATATATAAAGACTAGAAATTGCATATCACCATAATTGTAGTAACCTAAATTTGCAATTTACTACTTATAAATGTGCAATCAATAAATTGATACTAAACATGTCTTTTTTGTTACAGTATGTGCAACACATAGTTAATATTACCTTATCTGGTGTCACAGAGTCATACACACATACTGATCCACTATAAAAAATTGTTTTCTGTGAGGAATTAGCTGAAGGATTCGACATGGGCAACATTCCAGACCTTGAAGTAAAGAATGCAGGAAAAATAAATTTTTGTGCCACTTAGTTGACCATGAGTGTTGTCTAGTGTCGTCCCTGATCTTATTAGGTGTTGCCCAATCTCTCAAGATTCTTGGTTCATGAGATCCTGCAATGCAATGGTTTGGGTATCTATAAGAATTTTACCACACGAGGAAAAGCAGCACATGATACAACAACATTTTGACAATAAAAGGATGAATCAAAATTTACAGTAGCATAATCACAACATCAAAGGATGAATCTATCTTCTATAAAGAGGCCAAGAAACATGTAACAGAGATTGTGAAGGACAAAACAAACAACCTAACAAAGAAACAACACACTCCAGTAGTGCTTCTCGGTGATGAAGTATGCTACTTTACCTATAAAAAGATTAAAATGGACAAGAAGAATAGGTACCAGGAAATCAACATCTTTGTTACCTTAGATTCAACAACTATTTCTACATTAGTTATGACCTGTTAGTTTTCCTCAATAGTGGCCACATCCACCAGCATCCCATGATCGTACTGTACTTCAGCCGGTGAAAAGGTAAGAGAAAACAAATTGCCCACTAGAGATCAACCTGCAACACAAGAGGAATACTTTAGAACTAACAAGAAGTGGTAAAGCATAACAATTATACACACAATCATGGTGGCCACAATTCACAATTTACAAGGTTCAAGATGTGGTAGCCCAAATTAGGATGTGTTATCACAGAGGACAAGGACAAATGACAAAAATAGAAGGTATCACAGATGTTGTCTTTCCATAGAAACAAAGAGGTATGTGTTGACCCAACTCACAA
>JALGXP010000351.1:19105-36692 GCA_023333625.1 Bothriochloa decipiens | reverse complement strand
TTTTTCAATAAAACTTGAAAATCTTCAAAACTATGAAATGTTGAGTTTGCCAAACCAAACATTTTTCATATACAAAGTTTCCTCAAATTATGCAAAATTTTTAAATTATGGTTTTAAATTCAAAAGGGGATAAATGCTGGAAATTGTATTTTTCAAATTAATTTGAAATTTCTTTTGAAAACTTGAAAACTTTGTATACCAACTTTGTAGCTCTCGTCAAGATATACAAACTGTCTTTTTAGAGTATCTCCAAATTCCTTATAGATTTTGAATTAGGGAAAAAGGGAATAAAATTGGGGTTGAAAATAAAAGGGTTTTTGAAATAGAATTTAAACTCAATTTGGTTTCTAATTTAATTGGTTGGTTATTAGTGATCACAGACATCATCCAAGGACATTTTTAGATTATTGACCTAATGACACCCTTGGTTGACCAAGTTGGCTTTTGAAAAACCTTTTATAACCTTTCCAATTTGACTTTAAATTTGAATTGCCAGGCTTATAAATAAGCTTTGGAATTCAAATTAAATTTCAAATATGGAAATCATTTTTAGGGTTGGACTTAGACTTATACACTATGCTTGACACTAGTGTAAACACAGTTTACACCTCAAGTACATAGAGTATAAATTAAGCATTTACGATGGCATTCGAAAATAGGGTTTTATTATTTCATGTGACAAACATTACAGAAACTCAATCAACCTATGAAATATAAACTTGTTTTAGTTAATGCACATTAAGGTTGACCTAAACATGGATGCTTTGCAGTGCATATGATGACATGGCATATTTTAGTTAATTTAACACCAGAGGTGTTACAGCCTTTCCCCCTTAAGGAAATCTCGTCCCGAGATTTAAAGCCTCGAGTGAAGTAATGGAAAAGGAAACGTGTCAGGAAAACATACTTCTACTAAGTTTATAAAAGAAAGGAATTGTACCACTCATAGAGAAGTTACAACTCGTAGAAAGAATTATTACTTTAGATAGAAGCATAAAACTCCGGGAAATTCTCCAACAGGTAATCTTCTGATTCCCAAGTGGCTTCTTCTTCTGAATGTTGATTCCATTGTATTTTGTACCACTTGATTGTTCTACTTCTAGTAACACAATCTTTCTAATCCAAAACTCGAATTGGGGACTCAGAGTAAGTCAAATCAGGTTCAAGTTCAATACCCTCAACATCAATGACCTTATCTGGCACACGGAGGCACTTTTTGAATTGGGACACATGGAATACATTGTGCACAGCCGACAATTGTTCAGGTAATTGTAGACGATATGCTGACTGTCCACATCTTTCTATAATTGGAAATGGTCCAATGTAACGAGGTGCTAACTTACCCTTGACTCCAAATCGGGTAACTCCTTTCATGGGTGACACCTTTAGGTATACATGATCTCCAGTATTAAAATACAATGGTCGACGCCTTTGATCTGCATAACTCTTCTGACGAGATTGCGCTATTTTGATATTTTGTTGTATTTGTTTAACTTTTGCTTCAGTTTCTTTTACCAAATCAACTCCGAAGAATCTTCTTTCTCCGGGCTCAGACCAACTTAATGGAGTTCTACATCTGCGACCATACAATGCTTCAAATGGTGCCATTTTGATGCTTTCTTGATAGCTATTATTATATGAGAATTCTGCTAAGGGTAAACATTCATCCCATTTCTCTGGAAAATTTAGAACACATGCCCTCAACATATCTTCAAGTATTTGATTTACTCTTTCAGTCTGACCTCCTGTCTGAGGATGGTAAGCTGTACTATGCAAAAGATTAGTACCTAAAGACTTATGTAGTTGTTTCCAAAACTGGGAGACAAACTGCGTGCCTCTATCAGAAACAATAGTCTTCGGTATTCCATGAAGACTTACGATGCGTTCCAAATATAGTTTGGCATATTGCGAAGCTGTAGTTGCAGTTTGAACTGGAAGAAAATGTGCGGACTTTGTGAGTCGATCCACTATAACCCAAATTGAATCAAAACCTTTTGCTGTCCTGGGTAGACCCACTATAAAGTCCATACTTATATCTTCCCATTTCCAAGCTGGAATAGGTAATGGCTGAAGTTCTCCTGCTGACTTCAAATGAACAGCTTTGACTCTCTGACAAGTATCACACTGAGCCACATACTTAGCAATTTCTATTTTCATCTTAGTCCACCAAAATCTCTGCTTCAGATCATGATACATCTTATTACTGCCTGGATGAATCGAAAACTTTGACAGATGTGCTTCGTCAAAGATCTTTTGTTTTAACTCAGAATCTTTTGGTATGACCAGACGATTCTTATACCATAGGACATCCGCTTCATCAATTGTGAAACAAGGATTCTTTTCATTTCTAACTTTCTTTTTAATACACTTAATTCCCTTATCACTTCTCTGAGCAGTTATAATTTGATCTCTGATATTTGTCTCAACAACAATGTTAGACAAACTTTCTTGTTGCACCATCTCTATACCTAGTTTTTCTATGTCATGACATATAGAGATATCCAAAGGCTTTACTGTTAAACAATGACAGTAACCCTTTCGACTAAGTGCATCTGCCACTACATTGGCTTTGCCAGGATGGTAATAGATTTCCAAATCATAATCATTGATTAACTCTAACCATCTTCTTTGCCTCATATTCAAATCATCTTGAGTGAATATGTATTTCAAACTCTTGTGATCACTGTAAATATTACATCTATTACCCCACAAATAATGTCGCCATATCTTTAAGGCATGGACAACAGCTGCCAATTCCAAATCATGTGTGGGATAATGCTCCTCATGTTTCTTCAGCTGTCTAGAAGCATATGCAATGACTCTTCCCTCTTGCATCAAAACACATCCAATACCAATACCCGAAGCATCACAATAGACATCGAACGGCTTCTCAATGTTTGGTTGTGCTAGCACAGGTGCAGTAGTCATTAGTTTCTTCAATTTCTGAAATGCCTCTTCACAGGCAGGTGACCAAATAAACTTGACATCATTCTTTAACAATTCAGTTATTGGCTTGGATATCTTCGAGAAATCTGGTATGAAACGACGGTAATATCCCGCCATTCCCAGAAAGCTTCGAACTTGGTGCACAGTCTTTGGTGGTTTCCAATCCAGTATATCCTTTACTTTGCTAGGATCAACAGCAACACCCTTGTCTGATAATACATGTTCAAGAAATTTCACTTCTTTCAGCCAAGACTCACACTTACTGAACTTGGCATACAGTTGATGTTCTCGCAAACGTTGCAAGACAATTCTGAGGTGTTTAGCATGTTCTTCTTCATTCTTAGAATATATCAATATGTCATCAATGAAGACAACCACAAACTTATCTAGTTCTGGCATAAACACTGAGTTCATCAAATACATGAAATAGGCCGGTGCATTGGTAAGTCCAAAAGACATAACCAAATATTCATATAGACCGTACCGAGTGGTAAAAGCGGTCTTTGGAATATCTTCTGGGCGAATCTTGATTTGATGATACCCAGATCGAAGATCAATCTTAGAGAACACCTTTGCTTCTGCCAATTGATCAAAGAGCAGATCAATGCGGGGTAGAGGATACTTATTTTTAATGGTTACCTCATTCAGGGGTCGATAATCCACACATAACCTCAAACTTTGATCTTTCTTTTTCACAAAGAGAGCAGGACATCCCCAAGGTGATGAGCTAGGTTGAATAAAACCTTTATCTTGTAGCTCTTGTAATTGAATCTTGAGTTCTGCTAACTCAGGTGGTGCCATCCGATAAGCTCTTCTGGAGATAGGAGCAGTACCAGGTTTCAAATCAATTCTAAATTCCACAATTCTGTCGGGAGGTAAACCCGGTAACTCATCGGGGAATACATCAGGAAACTCACAAACCACTGGTATCTCCTCAATCTCTTTCACAGAGGTGGCACATACCTTTGGAACATGCCTCTTAAGTGCCGGAAGTTGGATAAGAAGTGAAGTTTTGCAATTGGGTATGTTTAATCTCACAGTTCTATTCAGGATGTCTATCACAGCGCCATGCCATTTCATCCAATTCATACCCAGGATCACATCTATATCTTGATCCTTTAATATGATCATATCAGTGGGAAAAATATACCCACCCAAACTCACTGGCACATCATGTACCATTTCTTTAGTACACATACGCCCTCCAGGCGATTGTATAAAGAACTGTTCTTTTGTATCCCTTATTGGAATTTCATGTGTCTTAACAAACGTACCATTAATGAATGTATGTGATGCACCAGAATCAAATAGCATAATTGCAGGATGATCAGCAACAGGAAACGTACCCATCATGACAGGCTCTCCTTCTGGTATCTCTCCAACTTGAGTGTAGAACACTCTGCCAGACTTCTTTTCATTCTTACTATTTGATACCTTCTGATTTCCTGGTTTAGGTTGACTCTGGGGTTGTGGTTGTGGTGCAAAAGCTCTAGGGACATAAGAGTTATACTGCCTCAGATGCGGGCAGTTTCGTGCAAAGTGACCAGGTTTGCCACAGTTATAACAGGGAAAGATAGGTGGCTGAGAATTGGAATTACGAATACCAGGGGCATTCGGCGGTCGTGGATATGATAGATTAGCAACAGGACGAGCGAATGCCTGTTGCGGCGCTTGGTATTGTGGTGGACGATAAGGTGGACGAAAATGATTCTGAGGGTGATAGATTATTTTCTGGCGCTTTGGATTTCCACCAGAAAATCCAGAGGGTACACTTTTCTTCTTTTTGGTTTCCAAATGTTGACGGTTTTTATCTTCATAAGAGATAGCGATATTCACCGCTTCATGAAAAGTGGCATTTGGATTTCCCGTCATCATTCTCTGAATTTTACTATTCAGGCCTCTCAGAAAACATTCTTTCTTTTTACGGTCAGTACTAATATAGTCTGACGCGTATTGAGACAAGTGATTAAATTTGCCAAAATATTGCATTACCGACATATCACCTTGCCTCAAGGAAAGAAATTCTTCGAGCTTTATGGTCATTATCCCCTCAAGAATAAAATGTGCTCTAAAAGCTTCTCGAAACTCAGTCCAAGTAATACGATGGCCTTCGGGCTGAGCAGCAACGAAATTTACCCACCAGGCTCCTGCAGTACCTCTCAACTGCTGGGCTGCAAACATGGGCTTTTGATATTCCGTGCATTCGATCAATCCAAACTTCTGCTCCATAGTGCGGAGCCAATCATCAGCCTCCATCGGTTCATCTACTCTGCTGAAAACTGGGGGTCTAGTGTCTGTGAAATCCACATATGTGGTTTCATCTCTATGGTTCCGCCCATGATTTCCTTGTCGGGCGTTCTGATTCTGATTTTGAGCCATCATGGTTGTGGCAGTGACTAAGGCTGCAACTGCATCAGCCAGAGTGGGTGGAACTGGTGGAGGATTAGGGATATCACCTCCATCCTAGGATGGACCAGCAGCATCACGGGAACGGGTGTGAGCAGGCATCTGTTGAAACACAACTTCACTTTATTCACAAAACCTTATGGGATTTCATAAGGATATATTACTAAGGCGTAACATACTTATGTTACATTATTTTATTACATCAGTCTGCTCTCCGGCAAGACTGCCCATACCTACTAGGCTTTAGAAAGCAAAGAAAGGATATATTACACATCTTACTTTCCAAACTCCTTACTCATCTTCCTCAGGATCCTCCTCCTCTTCAGGCTCTTCCTCTACTATCTCAGGATCTTCTTCTTCCATAACATCTTCTTCTTCACTTTCATTTTCTGTATCCATCTGATTTTCCTCTTCTTCATCAATAACATCCTCATCCACGGATTCTAGTTCCTCAGGATCTTCCTCTTCGTCGTCCTGACCCATTACAAGACCAAGGTCATCCTGGGCTGCCTGTCTTTGATAGTCAGGATCCAATAAGTTATTCAACCTCACACATTCATCGTCAGCCTCCTCCGCATATTCCTCCAAATCTTCCACATAGTCTTCAAGTTCTTGGATACGAACATTGGCTGCATCTTCTCTTGCCCAAGCATCATTTCTCTGGTGCTTCATATACTTCCGGGATCGCCTCAACGAAGTGATTTCGGCTGCCTCTAAAGTCCTGTCGATTTCAGCCCTTTCCAACTCGGATCTAAGCCTTGCTATCTCAACCTGTGGATCTTGCTGCGGATTGCTACTGCTTTCTCCGATCTCGTATTTAGAAGCTAACTGATGCCGAGGTACTCCTTTTGGTGCAGTGCTCTTGCGAGGTGTTTGCTTGGTAATGGCCATCCTGAAGCAAGGTAGGATAGATAAGAAGAATTCTAATGGTTAGCATGAAAAGGATTGATACTACTTAACCCAAACCACTTTAAAGGGGAAAGTAATTAAATAATTTAATTAAGCATGATGCATGAACGAACTTACGATCCAATCATAAAAGATTTGTAATGTAATACTTACATATATAACATAGGGCAATATAATATGCTATTTCTCCACCACACTTTATAAAATCAGAATAAGGGTCGATAGAAAGAATCATAGATAAGAAATAAGCAATTGGGACCCAAAATAGTCAAGTTAAAATTATTTGACTCAAAACTTTTGAAGTTTTCATAAGCGAATACTACAATAACTCTTTTCAACAATGATCCAGCTCCGATACCAGCTGTGGCAGAACCTCCTAAATCATATGGCCCACACGCATGATTATTGTCTAAACAGACTCCAAATAACCAAGACTGCGTTCCATACGACTTAAAAAGTCTGTCGGGTAGATCCCGAATCATCCACGATTCTCCGAGCAGGATCAATCATTGTTGAGAGACATTGCAGTATTACAACAATTTCATATAAATAAAATACCACGGAGTAAAACAGCGGAAGACTTACAATAACATACATTTACAAACTATGAGTTTCAAAATATTTACAATGATAGGTTTAAGTTATACAAACCATAACCGTAGTGGAGTAGCAATAGATTATAATATTACACAAAAGCTCTGCCCAAGAGCTTAACATCTTTATTCGTCGTCGTTTTCCTCGACGACTGTCATGCAGCAGGATGCATAACACTCCTGCCCATGAAGCTCACCTGCAACAGGGGTTCAACAAACCCTGAGTACAACAGTACTCAACAAGACTGACCCGACGAAAGAGAAGGGTAGAGACTCAAGATATGCAGGCTAGAGGGACAAGGTAAGGCTTATAAGAGATAAGAAATTTTTGCAGAAAAGCTTTACAAAAAGGGAAGTTGCGGGGACTATTTCCCATTATCACCCAACTTCATTATTGAACCTTAATTATTATTCAAGTTGTTACTACGATGATGATCAGTGATCGAGTCTTCTTCTCCGAGAAGCAACGGCGATTCGAATCCATTTTCATACCCAGCTGGGACCTAGGTGACTGAGCATACCGGAGACTTTAACTCCGAAGCACCCCAGGTGCACCGATATACCGGGATAACAACCTCAGCCGTATATCACCACATAATACACATGAGCTCTGCGGCCCAGCGTACCGAGATACATGGGAACTTAAACCCCACAGTAAAACATACTATGACAGCAGATGGGATTCTCTGACCCCACGCTAGGTCACTCCATGGCATACATGGCTCCAACCATCCGTATACCACTTCATGCATGTGGATTTCTAAATTTCTCGATTATCGACAGGTCACCATCGGACGGGACCTAGGGCATCAACAGACGAGAACACTACAGAGGGACTCCATTCCCAGTGCAAGTTCGTCGTCCGGACTCGATTTATTACTATTATCAAGATTCCAACAATAAAGCCAATCTCATCTTTTTCATTCTTTTTCCTTTGGACAATTAAATAAATAAGCAGGGCTAAGCATTACTACTCATCTTACAACTAGGTAACAAGGATTAAGGAAATAAGACAGGTAATGCAATTTGTGGGTTTTCACTCAACTCCTACTACTTAATGCAACATATCAGAGCTGAAGCGGTAAAATTTTTTATAAATAGAATAAAGTTTAAATGCATCCAGGGCTTGCCTTGATGTTCGGGGTAGACGGTTTCGAAATCTGGATCAACTCCCGACTCTTGAATCTGCTCGTCCTTCAGATCTGAGTGATACGTTAACTCTCCGTTAACGGAAACTACTCGATAATTAATATGCTTTACATGATGGAATAGTAAACATGATGCTCGATGGATGCAATGATCAGATTAAGGGATCAAGTACAACTTTTCTTCACGATAAAGTTGCAAGCTAACAAAACTTCGTTTATATAACTGATTAGGGTTAACTACGCCACTTTTGTAATTAATTAAACACATAAAATAACATTAATTAAGCCCTAATGATATGATTAAGATAAGCGCAAACAATTAATTAAAGTTCCAAAGGTCATTAGGGTTAATGACCTAAGGTCATCAATCAATCCCAAAGTCAAACAATTCCTATAATGATTAAGTTAATAAAAAGGAGTTAATTAATTATTTAAAAGCATTAAATAAAGGCATAAAAATTAAAGTTGTCAAATTAATCCCAAAATTTTATTTTAGAAAGCTCTTAGCCTAATTAGATGGCAAAACAAATTTCAGAATTAAAAGCCAATTATTTTAATTATTAAAAATCATTGAAGGTCCATTTTTTAATTAAAAGGGCTAATTTTAACATATGCAAAAAGTACTCAATTTTGTCATTTCATATTTTTCCTATGTAGAGGACATCATAAAGAACATTCACAAAATTTTTCAGAATTTTTGGAGCTATATATGATTTACTATGAATTTTCAAAGAAAATAGTATTTAAATCATTTTCTGAAAATAGAAAAAGAAAATCGGCACAGTGTTTCCGGGTCAACAGCCGACCCCGCCGGGGTTGACCGGCGATTCCTCGCCGGCGGTGAGGTCTCCGGCGATGGGGTTTGGTCCATCCAACTCAGTATAGTACGGGGAGTCCAACGAGCTAGCCAACGACGCTCGAGGGCCCGCAGGCTAAAGCATGCCGGGCTAACTCACGGACGGCCTATGACGGCTCGAAGCCAAGGCCTGCTCGAGGACTATCGAGCGGATAGGTACTGTACACTCGAGGGTACAATTCGGGCATCCTCTCGAAGACGGAACTTCGCTCGGGCGAATGAACCAGCCTCGAAGACAAATTTCTCCCAGCGGACGAGCCTCCCTCGAGGACGGAACTCCGCCTGACGAACGAGCCTCCCCTCGAGAACATTGCACCCCTCGACTCGACCCCTCAAGAATAGTGCAACCCTCGACTCGACCCCTCGAGAACAGTGCAACCCTCGACTACCCCTCGATTTGAGCCCTCGAGAACAGTGCAACCCTCGACTATCCCTCGAGAACAGTGCAACTCTCGACTATCCCTCGAGAACAGTGCAACCCTCGACTACCCCTCGATTCGAACCCGCACCTCGAGCAGGACTTCGACGATTTCGGACTGCGCTTCAGCAACTTCCGATGCGAAATAGATGAAATTGATAACACGGATAGACGCAGGAGCTCACCACGGCGCTGATGCGCACGTTAAGGGAGGTCCGGAGTGGCTGGGTTGAGCTGCGGTCAACGGCGGTGATGGCGGCGGCGGCGCTCCGATGGCACGACGGTGTTACGGCGACTCCGGCAATGCGCTGCTCAAACCAAGGTGCGCATCAGACGCAGGATAACACGGAGAGCACGATTAAGGGGTCGAAGGTAAAATATTTTTACCTCCGGCGACGGTAAACAGCGAAGATGGCGGTGGCGGCGCGACTGACCGGCCGCGGGGAAGAGGACTGCGTACAGGCAGCTCGGGCGATGAAAGAAAGCACGGACTGGCCCAAAAGGACCGTAAAGAAGTTGCGGAGCTTTGGGCGAGAGTAAATGTACAGAGGTTGAGCGTCGACGGCGAATTTTGGTGGCGGAGCGAGGTCGTCGGCGACGGTGGCGGGAGAAAGAAAGGAAAAGAACGGCGTCGTCCGATCGGTATTTATAGCTCGGAGCCGATGAAGGAGCAGGTGACACGACGACGGTGAACCTTCGCGCGTCTGTGAGCGCGTGGGCGGCCGAGAAGGTGCGGCGGTGGACGGCGGCGCGCGATGAGAAGCCGGCCATGGCGGGCGCCGATAGGGTTAGGTGCTGTTCGAACTATTTACAGAATTGCCACTCGGTTTAAAATACAAATTACTTCAAAATTTGTATAAGAACTTGGAAATCTCCAAAAATATCATTTGCATAACTTTTTAAGAGCTACACTTTTCCTTTAATGGGCATCTTCAAATTCTGTTTAGATTTTGAAATTTGAATTCAGATTTGAAAAGGGGATAAAACCCTAGAAATAAGTATTTGAAATTACTTTTGATTTTTCAATAAAACTTGAAAATCTTCAAAACTATGAAATGTTGAGTTTGCCAAACCAAACATTTTTCATATACAAAGTTTCCTCAAATTATGCAAAATTTTTAAATTATGGTTTTAAATTCAAAAGGGGATAAATGCTGGAAATTGTATTTTTCAAATTAATTTGAAATTTCTTTTGAAAACTTGAAAACTTTGTATACCAACTTTGTAGCTCTCGTCAAGATATACAAACTGTCTTTTTAGAGTATCTCCAAATTCCTTATAGATTTTGAATTAGGGAAAAAGGGAATAAAATTGGGGTTGAAAATAAAAGGGTTTTTGAAATAGAATTTAAACTCAATTTGGTTTCTAATTTAATTGGTTGGTTATTAGTGATCACAGACATCATCCAAGGACATTTTTAGATTATTGACCTAATGACACCCTTGGTTGACCAAGTTGGCTTTTGAAAAACCTTTTATAACCTTTCCAATTTGACTTTAAATTTGAATTGCCAGGCTTATAAATAAGCTTTGGAATTCAAATTAAATTTCAAATATGGAAATCATTTTTAGGGTTGGACTTAGACTTATACACTATGCTTGACACTAGTGTAAACACAGTTTACACCTCAAGTACATAGAGTATAAATTAAGCATTTACGATGGCATTCGAAAATAGGGTTTTATTATTTCATGTGACAAACATTACAGAAACTCAATCAACCTATGAAATATAAACTTGTTTTAGTTAATGCACATTAAGGTTGACCTAAACATGGATGCTTTGCAGTGCATATGATGACATGGCATATTTTAGTTAATTTAACACCAGAGGTGTTACAGCCTTTCCCCCTTAAGGAAATCTCGTCCCGAGATTTAAAGCCTCGAGTGAAGTAATGGAAAAGGAAACGTGTCAGGAAAACATACTTCTACTAAGTTTATAAAAGAAAGGAATTGTACCACTCATAGAGAAGTTACAACTCGTAGAAAGAATTATTACTTTAGATAGAAGCATAAAACTCCGGGAAATTCTCCAACAGGTAATCTTCTGATTCCCAAGTGGCTTCTTCTTCTGAATGTTGATTCCATTGTATTTTGTACCACTTGATTGTTCTACTTCTAGTAACACAATCTTTCTAATCCAAAACTCGAATTGGGGACTCAGAGTAAGTCAAATCAGGTTCAAGTTCAATACCCTCAACATCAATGACCTTATCTGGCACACGGAGGCACTTTTTGAATTGGGACACATGGAATACATTGTGCACAGCCGACAATTGTTCAGGTAATTGTAGACGATATGCTGACTGTCCACATCTTTCTATAATTGGAAATGGTCCAATGTAACGAGGTGCTAACTTACCCTTGACTCCAAATCGGGTAACTCCTTTCATGGGTGACACCTTTAGGTATACATGATCTCCAGTATTAAAATACAATGGTCGACGCCTTTGATCTGCATAACTCTTCTGACGAGATTGCGCTATTTTGATATTTTGTTGTATTTGTTTAACTTTTGCTTCAGTTTCTTTTACCAAATCAACTCCGAAGAATCTTCTTTCTCCGGGCTCAGACCAACTTAATGGAGTTCTACATCTGCGACCATACAATGCTTCAAATGGTGCCATTTTGATGCTTTCTTGATAGCTATTATTATATGAGAATTCTGCTAAGGGTAAACATTCATCCCATTTCTCTGGAAAATTTAGAACACATGCCCTCAACATATCTTCAAGTATTTGATTTACTCTTTCAGTCTGACCTCCTGTCTGAGGATGGTAAGCTGTACTATGCAAAAGATTAGTACCTAAAGACTTATGTAGTTGTTTCCAAAACTGGGAGACAAACTGCGTGCCTCTATCAGAAACAATAGTCTTCGGTATTCCATGAAGACTTACGATGCGTTCCAAATATAGTTTGGCATATTGCGAAGCTGTAGTTGCAGTTTGAACTGGAAGAAAATGTGCGGACTTTGTGAGTCGATCCACTATAACCCAAATTGAATCAAAACCTTTTGCTGTCCTGGGTAGACCCACTATAAAGTCCATACTTATATCTTCCCATTTCCAAGCTGGAATAGGTAATGGCTGAAGTTCTCCTGCTGACTTCAAATGAACAGCTTTGACTCTCTGACAAGTATCACACTGAGCCACATACTTAGCAATTTCTATTTTCATCTTAGTCCACCAAAATCTCTGCTTCAGATCATGATACATCTTATTACTGCCTGGATGAATCGAAAACTTTGACAGATGTGCTTCGTCAAAGATCTTTTGTTTTAACTCAGAATCTTTTGGTATGACCAGACGATTCTTATACCATAGGACATCCGCTTCATCAATTGTGAAACAAGGATTCTTTTCATTTCTAACTTTCTTTTTAATACACTTAATTCCCTTATCACTTCTCTGAGCAGTTATAATTTGATCTCTGATATTTGTCTCAACAACAATGTTAGACAAACTTTCTTGTTGCACCATCTCTATACCTAGTTTTTCTATGTCATGACATATAGAGATATCCAAAGGCTTTACTGTTAAACAATGACAGTAACCCTTTCGACTAAGTGCATCTGCCACTACATTGGCTTTGCCAGGATGGTAATAGATTTCCAAATCATAATCATTGATTAACTCTAACCATCTTCTTTGCCTCATATTCAAATCATCTTGAGTGAATATGTATTTCAAACTCTTGTGATCACTGTAAATATTACATCTATTACCCCACAAATAATGTCGCCATATCTTTAAGGCATGGACAACAGCTGCCAATTCCAAATCATGTGTGGGATAATGCTCCTCATGTTTCTTCAGCTGTCTAGAAGCATATGCAATGACTCTTCCCTCTTGCATCAAAACACATCCAATACCAATACCCGAAGCATCACAATAGACATCGAACGGCTTCTCAATGTTTGGTTGTGCTAGCACAGGTGCAGTAGTCATTAGTTTCTTCAATTTCTGAAATGCCTCTTCACAGGCAGGTGACCAAATAAACTTGACATCATTCTTTAACAATTCAGTTATTGGCTTGGATATCTTCGAGAAATCTGGTATGAAACGACGGTAATATCCCGCCATTCCCAGAAAGCTTCGAACTTGGTGCACAGTCTTTGGTGGTTTCCAATCCAGTATATCCTTTACTTTGCTAGGATCAACAGCAACACCCTTGTCTGATAATACATGTTCAAGAAATTTCACTTCTTTCAGCCAAGACTCACACTTACTGAACTTGGCATACAGTTGATGTTCTCGCAAACGTTGCAAGACAATTCTGAGGTGTTTAGCATGTTCTTCTTCATTCTTAGAATATATCAATATGTCATCAATGAAGACAACCACAAACTTATCTAGTTCTGGCATAAACACTGAGTTCATCAAATACATGAAATAGGCCGGTGCATTGGTAAGTCCAAAAGACATAACCAAATATTCATATAGACCGTACCGAGTGGTAAAAGCGGTCTTTGGAATATCTTCTGGGCGAATCTTGATTTGATGATACCCAGATCGAAGATCAATCTTAGAGAACACCTTTGCTTCTGCCAATTGATCAAAGAGCAGATCAATGCGGGGTAGAGGATACTTATTTTTAATGGTTACCTCATTCAGGGGTCGATAATCCACACATAACCTCAAACTTTGATCTTTCTTTTTCACAAAGAGAGCAGGACATCCCCAAGGTGATGAGCTAGGTTGAATAAAACCTTTATCTTGTAGCTCTTGTAATTGAATCTTGAGTTCTGCTAACTCAGGTGGTGCCATCCGATAAGCTCTTCTGGAGATAGGAGCAGTACCAGGTTTCAAATCAATTCTAAATTCCACAATTCTGTCGGGAGGTAAACCCGGTAACTCATCGGGGAATACATCAGGAAACTCACAAACCACTGGTATCTCCTCAATCTCTTTCACAGAGGTGGCACATACCTTTGGAACATGCCTCTTAAGTGCCGGAAGTTGGATAAGAAGTGAAGTTTTGCAATTGGGTATGTTTAATCTCACAGTTCTATTCAGGATGTCTATCACAGCGCCATGCCATTTCATCCAATTCATACCCAGGATCACATCTATATCTTGATCCTTTAATATGATCATATCAGTGGGAAAAATATACCCACCCAAACTCACTGGCACATCATGTACCATTTCTTTAGTACACATACGCCCTCCAGGCGATTGTATAAAGAACTGTTCTTTTGTATCCCTTATTGGAATTTCATGTGTCTTAACAAACGTACCATTAATGAATGTATGTGATGCACCAGAATCAAATAGCATAATTGCAGGATGATCAGCAACAGGAAACGTACCCATCATGACAGGCTCTCCTTCTGGTATCTCTCCAACTTGAGTGTAGAACACTCTGCCAGACTTCTTTTCATTCTTACTATTTGATACCTTCTGATTTCCTGGTTTAGGTTGACTCTGGGGTTGTGGTTGTGGTGCAAAAGCTCTAGGGACATAAGAGTTATACTGCCTCAGATGCGGGCAGTTTCGTGCAAAGTGACCAGGTTTGCCACAGTTATAACAGGGAAAGATAGGTGGCTGAGAATTGGAATTACGAATACCAGGGGCATTCGGCGGTCGTGGATATGATAGATTAGCAACAGGACGAGCGAATGCCTGTTGCGGCGCTTGGTATTGTGGTGGACGATAAGGTGGACGAAAATGATTCTGAGGGTGATAGATTATTTTCTGGCGCTTTGGATTTCCACCAGAAAATCCAGAGGGTACACTTTTCTTCTTTTTGGTTTCCAAATGTTGACGGTTTTTATCTTCATAAGAGATAGCGATATTCACCGCTTCATGAAAAGTGGCATTTGGATTTCCCGTCATCATTCTCTGAATTTTACTATTCAGGCCTCTCAGAAAACATTCTTTCTTTTTACGGTCAGTACTAATATAGTCTGACGCGTATTGAGACAAGTGATTAAATTTGCCAAAATATTGCATTACCGACATATCACCTTGCCTCAAGGAAAGAAATTCTTCGAGCTTTATGGTCATTATCCCCTCAAGAATAAAATGTGCTCTAAAAGCTTCTCGAAACTCAGTCCAAGTAATACGATGGCCTTCGGGCTGAGCAGCAACGAAATTTACCCACCAGGCTCCTGCAGTACCTCTCAACTGCTGGGCTGCAAACATGGGCTTTTGATATTCCGTGCATTCGATCAATCCAAACTTCTGCTCCATAGTGCGGAGCCAATCATCAGCCTCCATCGGTTCATCTACTCTGCTGAAAACTGGGGGTCTAGTGTCTGTGAAATCCACATATGTGGTTTCATCTCTATGGTTCCGCCCATGATTTCCTTGTCGGGCGTTCTGATTCTGATTTTGAGCCATCATGGTTGTGGCAGTGACTAAGGCTGCAACTGCATCAGCCAGAGTGGGTGGAACTGGTGGAGGATTAGGGATATCACCTCCATCCTAGGATGGACCAGCAGCATCACGGGAACGGGTGTGAGCAGGCATCTGTTGAAACACAACTTCACTTTATTCACAAAACCTTATGGGATTTCATAAGGATATATTACTAAGGCGTAACATACTTATGTTACATTATTTTATTACATCAGTCTGCTCTCCGGCAAGACTGCCCATACCTACTAGGCTTTAGAAAGCAAAGAAAGGATATATTACACATCTTACTTTCCAAACTCCTTACTCATCTTCCTCAGGATCCTCCTCCTCTTCAGGCTCTTCCTCTACTATCTCAGGATCTTCTTCTTCCATAACATCTTCTTCTTCACTTTCATTTTCTGTATCCATCTGATTTTCCTCTTCTTCATCAATAACATCCTCATCCACGGATTCTAGTTCCTCAGGATCTTCCTCTTCGTCGTCCTGACCCATTACAAGACCAAGGTCATCCTGGGCTGCCTGTCTTTGATAGTCAGGATCCAATAAGTTATTCAACCTCACACATTCATCGTCAGCCTCCTCCGCATATTCCTCCAAATCTTCCACATAGTCTTCAAGTTCTTGGATACGAACATTGGCTGCATCTTCTCTTGCCCAAGCATCATTTCTCTGGTGCTTCATATACTTCCGGGATCGCCTCAACGAAGTGATTTCGGCTGCCTCTAAAGTCCTGTCGATTTCAGCCCTTTCCAACTCGGATCTAAGCCTTGCTATCTCAACCTGTGGATCTTGCTGCGGATTGCTACTGCTTTCTCCGATCTCGTATTTAGAAGCTAACTGATGCCGAGGTACTCCTTTTGGTGCAGTGCTCTTGCGAGGTGTTTGCTTGGTAATGGCCATCCTGAAGCAAGGTAGGATAGATAAGAAGAATTCTAATGGTTAGCATGAAAAGGATTGATACTACTTAACCCAAACCACTTTAAAGGGGAAAGTAATTAAATAATTTAATTAAGCATGATGCATGAACGAACTTACGATCCAATCATAAAAGATTTGTAATGTAATACTTACATATATAACATAGGGCAATATAATATGCTATTTCTCCACCACACTTTATAAAATCAGAATAAGGGTCGATAGAAAGAATCATAGATAAGAAATAAGCAATTGGGACCCAAAATAGTCAAGTTAAAATTATTTGACTCAAAACTTTTGAAGTTTTCATAAGCGAATACTACAATAACTCTTTTCAACAATGATCCAGCTCCGATACCAGCTGTGGCAGAACCTCCTAAATCATATGGCCCACACGCATGATTATTGTCTAAACAGACTCCAAATAACCAAGACTGCGTTCCATACGACTTAAAAAGTCTGTCGGGTAGATCCCGAATCATCCACGATTCTCCGAGCAGGATCAATCATTGTTGAGAGACATTGCAGTATTACAACAATTTCATATAAATAAAATACCACGGAGTAAAACAGCGGAAGACTTACAATAACATACATTTACAAACTATGAGTTTCAAAATATTTACAATGATAGGTTTAAGTTATACAAACCATAACCGTAGTGGAGTAGCAATAGATTATAATATTACACAAAAGCTCTGCCCAAGAGCTTAACATCTTTATTCGTCGTCGTTTTCCTCGACGACTGTCATGCAGCAGGATGCATAACACTCCTGCCCATGAAGCTCACCTGCAACAGGGGTTCAACAAACCCTGAGTACAACAGTACTCAACAAGACTGACCCGACGAAAGAGAAGGGTAGAGACTCAAGATATGCAGGCTAGAGGGACAAGGTAAGGCTTATAAGAGATAAGAAATTTTTGCAGAAAAGCTTTACAAAAAGGGAAGTTGCGGGGACTATTTCCCATTATCACCCAACTTCATTATTGAACCTTAATTATTATTCAAGTTGTTACTACGATGATGATCAG
>JALGXP010000351.1:0-19005 GCA_023333625.1 Bothriochloa decipiens | reverse complement strand
CATATTTCGAAACGGACAACTAAATTTGTAAATTTTTTTAAAAAAAATTAAAAATAAAAAAAGTTCTTTGCTAGGTGGGCCGAATATGTTAGTGAGATGGGCCACACACGTTAGTGCATATGGCTGCTTTGTTTAACAAGATCGGTTGCATCGGTTATTCGGTTTCTCTGGACGGGAAACCGACGACACAGCCGAACATCGAAGTTTGTAGAATCAGAAACCGAACGCGAACCCAAAAACCAAAATAACCGACATTTCGGTTTGGTTCGGCTCGATCGGTTTGGTTTCTGGTTTACGGTTAAAAAGTACCCAGGCTGAACTAGTCGTACTACACTACTACTGCAGCGTGTGAAGAGTATGTAGCAGGCCCAGCAACTGTTTGGATTGGATTGTGCTGTCAAAAAAGACAAAAAAAAAGTTTGCATTGGATCCAGATCGTCGCAGGACCGGACGATTTAAAATTTGGAGCCTTTTACAGCATGGGTACAATACAGATGAATTTTAATTTCTGGATAGATGCTTTTTTTAGAGTACTTGTAACGCGATGATGTACCCAGCTATATTTTAATATAAATCTTCTTTCGTCTAAACAAGACAACAGCGCCCATGCAAAATGCTCCCTAGCTCGCGGCTTCCAATTCCCAAGGACCCAACGACCCCCTTCTTCACTTTTTTTTTGAAGGAGAATTAACTCTGCTTATAAGAAAGCGTGGTACAACGATTATGCTGGGGTTACCGGCTTACAAAACAAGGGCAACACATTAACAATTGTAACACAAGCAAAAGAAAAATTACAGTTCCATCACATCTGAGCTGGAAGTAACAGATGGAGTAAACTCCTGGAGCCACATGAGGATTGCCTCCTTTGTCTTGTCAAAACCTTCTTCTTCACTTTTTTCTTTCCTTTTTACGAAGAAGAGGCGACCGGCGACGACCTGGAGTGACCAATTGGTGGTGGTCTGGTGGAACGATGGGCGCTGCGCTGGGCCGCCGTTGGCAGCGACGCAGCGTTTCGTTGCCGCCGGTTGCGGGCGCGAGGCTCTCGTTGCTTGGATCGCTGTGCCGTCGTGGTGGCGCACTCACCGGCTCCCCCACCGGACGGCCAAGGCCAACCCACACCGGGCGAGCGACGTGTCCTCGCAAAGGCTGCGCGCTTTCCCCCAATTCCTCGCAGGTCCCAGCCATGCATGCAGTACGCGACAGAGCGCCTGTGTGCGCCGAGTGCTGGCGCCGCTGCTTCTGTTGGTTTTCGCGGCAGCTTTGCCGCGTCGATTCTTCTACTTTGTGCCCCGCGGGCCTGCCTGCGTCTTGCCCCAAGATAAGAGTCAGAACTCAGAACATGTGGTTTGGCACTTTGGTGCGCGCGGTGGTGTGGTGTGCCTGCCCATGATCCCTTGTCGTTGGATTGGATGCTCAGCGGTGCTGTGCTGTACGCGCGGTGTTCTGACTTTTGTGACTCCTCCGTAAACCAACTACTCACAGTACATGTCTCGGTAGACGACGGTAACTGGTACCGCACGATCGAGTTGAGAGACCAGTGCCCTGTGGCATTGTATTCTACACCTATAGTACACGTATTTCCCCTTTGCTGCTGCATATACTACATACCGAGAGCGGTCGAGAATAAGAATTACAATGGGGTTGCTGTAGTGCCGGCTCGATCGGGCTGAGTTGAGAGACTTTACGACCGGACCTCTATCGGAAAGCCAAAGTGAAGGCGACTTGGCAGTGGACGCCGCTACGCCGGGGTGGCGGCCAGGTACAGCATAGTTTCTTGGATCCATCAATTGGTGTGTGACCGACCGATCTACAGTATTCAGCTCGGTTGGGTGACTTGGGTCTAAAGTCTGAATACACACACTCTCTCACTCGGTTAAAAGTCAGACTGGGTGGAGGTGGAGTTGTTGGTATGGTCAGGACTCTCAGGAGATATGAATGTTCAGGCCGGTTAAGAGCAACTCCAGCAGGGTACCTAAAGTGACTACCAATCCTAAATTTTGGTAGTTGTGGCAAGAAATACAGGTCCAGCAGGCTACCTATTTGGCTATCTACTTTTGTTGCCTTCCTAAATTCTCCCTCCCCTACCAATTCCTGTTGGGCCAATAGGCTGAGCAGCTATCTTCTCTCTCTCCTCCGCCTCTCTCTCCTTCGCTCGTATGCACCAGACCCACCCTGCCTGCTCGACGGTGCTGCCCTCTGGTTCACCGGCATGGCGGCCCTCCTCCTCGGCTCGCCGGCGCGCCGGCACGGCGGCCCTCCTCTTTGGCTCGCCAGCGCACAGCCGCAGCCCCCTCCCCTACCTGATAGCGGCCGAGGCGGATCTAGCCGCCATGGTGCCTCTCCGTCGTGTGGCCCTTGCCCCTGCCACCGGTGCCCCTTCCACGGCCGTCCTCCCCTCCCAGCTCGGCGTGGCGGCCTTCCTGCCGCCGGCGAGATATGCCCAGGCACGGGTGCACGGCTGGCCCCGACGGCGCGGCGAGCTGCCTCCGCTCCGATTCCTACGCGGCCAGCCCTTTCTCCTCGCCCGCCCACCCGCCGGCCTCTGCTCTCCAACGGCGCGCGACTGGCCCTGCTCCCGCCGCCCCTGCCCACCTCGACGACCCCTGTTCCCTGGCGTCATCCTCTGCCAGGATGGATTTGGGGAGCCAGTTTTAGGTTGTACTGCTGGAGCAAATAGGAAAATTTAGGTAGTATGAAAATTGTTAGCTAGCTAAAAAGAAAAGTAGGGGGTGTGTTTTTGATAGTACTGCTGGAGTTGCTCACGTTCCAGGCCGGACAGGCACCATTGGGCACTGGCACAGCGAACTCACGTTCGCTCGAGGCCAGGTACGTGGGCGTCGATCGGGAGATGATCCTCCTAATGGGCAATGGCCACCAATCAGCGGCGAACCACCTCGGCTCACGTATGACTGTCGGATCACCTCGGCTCATCATCGCATCAGCAACCACGTCCATGCCTAGGTTAGGTCCTTGTTTAGTTGCCGGATTCGGTAGCCGGATTCGGCAGATGCACAGTGTGTGCGTCAAATCAGCGTACTGTAGCATTTCGTTTGTATTTGATAAAAATTGTCCAAATTTTGACTAATTAGGCTTAAAATGTTCGTCTCGTAAAGTAAAAAACTGTGCAATTAATTTTTAATTTCATCTACATTTAATACTCTATGCATGTGCCGATATTTTGATGTGACGGTGAATAGGAATTCTGAATTCGGTGGCAAATTTAGGGAACTAAGGCCTTGTTTGAATCCCCAAATTTGCTACCGAATTCACTATGCAGAATTCTTATTCTCTGTCACATTAAAATACCGGCACATGCATAGAGTATTAAATATAGATAAAATTAAAAAATAATTATACAGTTTTATTATACTTTATGAAATGAATATTTTAAACCTAATTAATCAAAATTTAAATAATTTTTATCAAATAAAAATACTATATTCGCTGATTTAACGCGCGCACCCTGCGTCCGCCGAATGCGGCAACGCCTAGCTGCTGGATGCCGTGGCGCGCAGACACACTGATGGGCGGCAGGGTGGCAGTGGCAGCAGGCTGGCAGCCGTACGTGCCGAACCCAGTAGTGCCTGCTCCCCGGCTGCAGTGCTGACTCTCGATATCTCAACGAGCGGGCCGCGGGCCAACTCGGATGGTCGATGGACCCTCGAGGCCATTTCATTGCTCCGATTCGGCAGCAACTGATGGCCCATAAGGCCCAGCAACCGTAGCCTCCCTGACATTCTCCCCCTCGTTAAAAATCCTCAAGCCGGTGTCAGAGAATACCTGAGCGTATCTCGCTTGCTTGCAACTTGCATGGACCGGCGAGCTCATGTTGCAGTTGTACAAGAGCATAGAGTATGTAGAATCTGAATATGAAGTCTAGCTCATCAGGTCAATATATGCTATAATGTGACAAATGGTACCCAAACAACACCCTTAATAGCTCGTTAGTGATGGCCAAGGAATCCACCATTGATCAATGCCTCTGCTCTTAGATATATATACCGTCATTTGGAGGTGGCCATGGGGAAGTTTCAGGAACTTATCATCTCTTGAGCTAGCATCTCAGCAAACAACATGAGACCGTATCATTTGATGAAACCAGAATTTCCTTGCTGATATTGAACTCTGGCGCAGGGCCAGAACTCCTATGCGTGAAACTCGCTAGGTCTGGTAGGGGGTCACAAGTTCTGATTTCCACACAAAGCCAAAGGATAATTTATTCCTTCATTGGGATTTTGAATTAGACGTTGCATGTATAATTTTTGACCTATCTTGACAAGAGAAACACAATGGCGACGTCCGTTTCACATTTTGATATAACTTCATAAAATGAACAATTTTGGTTGTCAACACTATAAATCTCGATTTGATGGTAGAAGGATGCGCAGTATCCATCGGCAAATCTGAAGGTGGAAGGGCGAGAACAAATATAAAAATAGTTTGGATGATTTAGAAATAGTTAACGATTTGTTGGGAAACCCAACAAATATGCTCCCAACTTTTTTAGTCACTTGGAAAACTCATTGATTCATCAAATTTTTTAGCAACCAATAGAGATGCTCTAAGCATATATCCTTGGAACTGAAATATTTGAGTGCATGGAGGCCCCAAATCTCCTTCATCGTCATTCTAGGGAGCTCCCTATTTTTTTAAAGAGCCCCCTATTTTTTTGGTTCTGACTCTCTTCCGTGCCATTCACCTCCCTCGTGAAACACTTGAGCCGGGAGCGGCTCACCTCGTCCAGGCATGTCCCCATGCTCAATGTCTCACCCCCCTCTTCCTGCACGTCCGCAGCTTAGTCGAATGTCAACGCCCCTTGACCTAGCTTGGCTCCCCTAGCCGCCTACCCCTGTCCTAATGGTCCTCCCCTCTCCTGCGTGGAACAATGGTGGATATTACTGAATGACGAGTATGTTCCATATGCCAATATCTATTGGAATGGATGAGGACCTTGAATTAAGGGTTTATTTGAGGACGCCACTTGGAGATGCTTGACCACTCTATATCGAAGTTATCACATTTTCAAAGTAGCAAAACATAAAGTAAAAACACATAGGCCTAGGCCTCTCTTCCTGGCTCCTCTTATAAAGCCTCCTGGGCTGGCCCAGCTCGGGATCTCGAATAGTTTGCGGGCTCTTTTCCTTTCGTTTCTTTTTATTTTTTGAGTAAGGCCGTGGCTTTTAAGGTTTATAAAAGGCCGCCGACTTGAAGGCCTAGAAGACGGTTGTGGTTCAAATTGCTCCAGAGAAGCCTTAGGAAAAAGTCTAGTTTTGGTCCCTTAACTATCTCGAAAGTTTAATTTTGGCCCCTCAACTTTAAAACCGGACAAAACACGTCCCTCAATTTTTAAACAGTGCAGATTACGTCCCTTAGTGGTTTTGGACTGTGGTTTTGCTACAGTAATGGAGGTTTTGATACAGCAACAGGTTTTGTTTTTCTTTTTTTATTCATTTCGGCTAAATATTTAAAAAATCATAGTAAACCATAGAAAAATCATAAAATGGAAAATCTAATTTTATTAGACTCTAAATGACTAGATCTACACAGTAAATATATAATATGGTATGTTTTATTATAAAGTTTTTTCTATAAAGTTTTTCTTTTTTCTTTAAAGAAAGAAATTTTTATAGAAAAAATTTATACTAAAGCATACCATATTATCTATTCACTGTGTAGACCTAATCATGTATTGTCTAACAAAATTAGATTTTTTATTTTATGATTTTTCTGTATCTACTATGATTTTAAAGATTCAGTCGAAATAAAAAGAAAAAAGAAAAAATAAAACCACTATCACCGTAGCAAAATCTCCATTACTATAGCAAAACCATTATCCAAAACCACCGAGGGACGTAATCTGCACTGTTTTAAAAGTTGAGAGACGTGTTTTGTCCGGTTTTGAGAAATTAAGGAACCAAGAGCGAACTTTCGCAATAGTTAAGGACAAAAAGTAGACTTTTTCCGAAGCTTTATGACAATATTTGGGCCCGTATGAAAATAATTTACATGGAATGGACCAATTTTAGGCTGAACGTTGACTCGTTCCTCATTCAATTTCTCTCTCTTTCTCCTTTCAGCGAACTACATACACAGTATATGTACAGTACAGGAGTAGATGTTAGAATTATGTGAGACATTAATTTCCCTTGCTCTCTTTTAACTATAAAGGCTAGAAATTATAAAAAAAATTGACCCACGAGGAGATAGCACTGGGTATTGTACTTAAGAAGAAGACCTTATCACGAGATAAATATAAATTACCCACAGTGAGCGCTCGAGCGGGGGTTCGAACTTGCAACCTCCTTCAGCAAACGCCCTGACTAACTGGTCCGTGGATGTGGTGGCATAAGGCTAGATATTATACAAAGGTCTAGCAAGAGTATCTGAGCAGATAAACTAAATATCAAACCAGAAAAGGGACCCCTGCTACTACTACTACTAAACTAGAAAAATAAATGAAACGTGAAATTGATGAAATTACTAGCAATTTAGACCATTATACATTATCAAGGATGTCAAATGATGCTCCCTGTTAGCTTGAACTTATCAGCCTTGCAAGGCTGCGCTGAAATTCAAATGATATCACCTGCATTGCACCTAGATTGCACTGCTGAAGACTGCCCTTTCCTTCTGCCTTACGGCAGAGTTGCTGTATGTATAACTAACTGTTTCTTCACTTCTTCAGATGCATGCGTGCATTATCCTTCTCACAATCAACTGGACTATGCGATCTAACTTTTAATCACATCTGTCGTCTTGTTCGTGTCCTCGGTTAAATTGGATGGATGTGCTTAACTGCTCTAATTAAGCTGATGGAAGACAGAGATCCTTTCACTGCTCTAAGCTTGCCTTGCTGAAGACCGCAGCACTTTCCTTCTGCCTTATGGCAGAGTTGCTGTACAAGTTGACTGTTTCTTCAGTTGCGTATATGCACGCATTATCCTTCTCACAATCAACCAGACCGTGCGAGCTAACTTTTAATCAGCTGTCGGCGTATTGCTCGCGTCCTCAGTTAAATTGGATGAATGTGTAACTGCTCTAAGCTGAAGACAGAGATCCTTTTTATTTTTCTCTTTGCTGTGTGAAGCCGACAGAACAAATGCTTTTGGTGTTTGATCAGGCACTGAAAGTCCACGGGTATGATCATGGATAGCTCTCACGCACATTACATAACTACTCACTGGCCAATCATTGATGGAGCTGTTCGCCCAGAAGGGCCAAATGTATTGGCAAGTCAGCTGCAACAGCATGAGGGCATTTGAGGGGCAGTACGTGTCGACAGAGCAGTCAGGCAGCTATTTTTTTTAAAGGACGGCAAAAACTTTGCCATGATTTTTATTAGACGAAAAAAGAAAAAAACAAGTGCCAGCCTAATTTTTTGACTGAAAACTGGGCCAGAAAAATCATACAATTGTAGAGGGTACCCTATTTCACCTGCACACCTAGCTACCAAGTCAACTCAACT
Source organism: Bothriochloa decipiens (assembly GCA_023333625.1). Taxonomy (NCBI): domain Eukaryota; kingdom Viridiplantae; phylum Streptophyta; class Magnoliopsida; order Poales; family Poaceae; genus Bothriochloa; species Bothriochloa decipiens. The sequence continues at coordinate 11,540 of JALGXP010000351.1, read as the reverse complement.
TAACTCGCGCTACAAAACCGCCCACTCAACTCAAGCCTAGGTCGGATTAGGTCATCGACATGAACAACCACATCACACCACTAAAACTCAGTCGGATTGGGTCATCGACACGAGCGTCTACCTCACGCAAACTCTAACTTGCTCGAAAATCGACCCCACTCAACTACCCAACTAACAACTATCAAAAAACAGCAAACAAGAAGAAAAAACACGATGACCTGCTGGCACCAGAATAGCACAGCATGGGGCACCACCATGGCCAAACGGCGAAGAGCAAACACGAAACTGGAACGCCTAACATTGCCTCCAGGGAGGAAACGACGCAAAGGACGCGGACAATGTAGCCCGCAAAGGAGAAGGTTCTCACCTGCGATATCTAGTACGGCAGGAGGAGAGGTAGGATAGGACACCTCCAAGAAGGGAACGACGTCCGCAAACGTCGTCGTCCAAGCTTTCGCCCCGACCTCAAATCTCCACACCGTCGCCATCATACCCGACTACCAGAAGGCAGGTGCAGCAAGGGATCAGCGCGATCCTCCCCCAGCCGCCGCCCCTAGAGACGGCGGCCAAGAGAGGCGCCGAGGAGATGTAACACCTCTGGTGTTATATTAACTAAAACCTGTCATGTCATCATATGCACTGCAAAGCATCCATGTTTAGGTCAACCTTAATGTGCATTAACTAAAACAAGTTTATAATTCATAGGTTGATTGAGTTTCTGTAATGTTTGTCACATGAAATAATAAAACCCTATTTTCGAATGTCATCGCAAATGCTTAATTTATACTCTATGTACTTGAGGTGTAAACTGTGTTTACACTAGTGTCAAGCATAGTGTATAAGTCTAAGTCCAACCCTAAAAATGATTTCCATATTTGAAATTTAATTTGGATTCCAAAGCTTATTTCTAAGCCTGGCAATTCAAATTTAAAGTCAAAATGGAAATGCTATAAAAGGTTTTTCAAAAGTCAACTTGGTCAACCAAGGGTGTCATTGGGTCAATGACCTAAAAATGTCCTTGGATGATGTTTGTGATCACTAATAACCAACCAATTAAGTTAGAAACTAAATTGAGTTTAAATTCCATTTCAAAAACCCTTTATTTCTAACCCTAGTTTTATCCCCTTTTCTCTAATTCAAATCCTATAAGGAATTTGGAGATACTCTAAAAAGATAGTTTGTAGATCTTAACAAGAGCTACAAAGTTGGTATAGAAAGTTTTCCAAGTTTCCAAAAGGAATTTCAAATTAATTTGAAAATACCATTTCCAGCATTTATCCCCTTTTAATTTTAAAACCATAATTCAAAAATTATGCATAATTTGAGAAAACTTTGTACATGAAAAATGTTTGGTTTGACAAACTCAACATTTCATAGTTTTTAAGATTTTCAAGTTTTATTGAAAAATCAAAAGTAATTTTAAATGCTTATTTCTAGGGTTTTATCCCCTTTTCAAATCTGAATTCAAATTTCAAAATCTAAACAGAATTTGAAGATGTCCATTAAAGGAAAAGTGTAGCTCTTGGAAAGTTATGTAAATGATATTTTTGGGGATTTTCAAGTTCTTATATAAATTTGGGAGTAATTTGTATTTTAAACCGAGTGGCAATTCTGTAAATAACTCGAACAGCACCCAACCCTATCGGCGCCCGCCATGGCCGGCTTCACACCGCGCGCCGCCGTCCACCGCCGCGCCTTCTCGGCCACCCGCGCGCTCACAGATGCGCGAAGGTTCACCGTCGCCGTGTCAGCTGCTCATTCATCATCTTCTTGCTATAAATAGCAGTCGGCCGCCGTCATTCTTCTTCTTTCTTCCTCTCGCCGCCGTCGCCGACGATCATCCTCCGCCGCTGAAATTCGCCGTCGACACTCCACCTCTGTCCAATTGCCCTCGCCCAAAGCTCCGCAACTTCTTTACGGTCCTTTTGGGCCAGTTCGAGTTTCTTTCGTCGCCCGAGCTGCCTGTACGCAGTCCTCTTCCCCGCGGCCGGTCAGTCGCGCCGCCGCCGCCATCTTCGCCGTTTACCGTCGCCGGAGGTGAAAATATTTTACCTTCGACCCCTTAATCGTGCTCTCCGTGTTATCCTGCGTCTGATGCGCACCTTGGTTTGAGCAGCGCATTGCCGGAGTCGCCGTAACACCGTCGTGCCATCGGAGCGCCGCCGCCGCCATCACCGCCGTCGACCGCAGCTCAACCCAGCCACTCCGGACCTCCCTTAACGTGCGCATCAGCGCCGTGGTGAGCCCCTGCGTCTATCCGTGTTATCAATTTCATCTATTTCGCATCGAGAGTTGCTGAAGCGCAGTCCGGAATCGTCGAAGTCCTGCTCGAGGTGCGGGCTCGAATCGAGGGGTAGTCGAGGGTTGCACTGTTCTCGAGGGGTCGAGTCAAGGGGTGCACTGTTCTCGAGGGGTAGTCGAGGGTTGCACTGTTCTCGAGGGGTCGAGTCGAGGGGTGCACTGTTCTCGAGGGGAGGCTCGTTCGTCGGGCGGAGTTCCGTCCTCGAGGGGGGGGGGCTCGTCCGCTGGGAGAAATTTGTCTTCGAGGCTGGTTCATTCGCCCGAGCGAAGTTCCGTCTTCGAGAGGATGCCCGAATTGTACCCTCGAGTGTACAGTACCTATCCGCTCGATAGTCCTCGAGCAGGCCTTGGCTTCGAGCCGTCATAAGCCGTCCGTGAGTTAGCCCGACATGCTTTAGCCTGCGGGCCCTCGAGCGTCGTTGGCTAGCTCGTTGGACTCCCCGTACTGTACTGAGTTTGATGGACCAAACCCCATCGCCGGAGACCTCACCGCCGGCGAGGAATCGCCGGTCAACCCCGGCGAGGTCGGCTGTTGACCCGGAAACACTGTGCCGATTTTCTTTTTCTATTTTCAGAAAATGATTTAAATGCTATTTTCTTTGAAAATTCATAGTAAATCATATATAGCTCCAAAAATTCTGAAAATTTTTGTGAATGTTCCTCATGATGATATCCACCTAGGAAAAATATGAAATGCCAAATTGAGTACTTTTTATATATGTTAAAATTAGCCCTTTTAATTAAAAAATAGACCTTCCATGATTTTTAATAATTAAAATAATTGGCTTTTAATTCTAAAAATTGTTTTGCCATCTAATTAGGCTAAGAGCTTTCTAAAATAAAATTTTGGGCTTAATTTGACAACTTTAATTTTTATGCCTTTATTTAATGCTTTTAAATAATTAAATTAACCCCTTTAGTTAAACTTAATCATTATAGGAGTTGTTTGGCTTTGGGATTGATTGATGACCTTAGGTCATTAACCTTAATGACCTTTGGCACTTTAATTAATTTTTTGCGCTTATCTTAATCATGTCATTCGGGCTTAATTAACGTTATTTTATGTGTTTAATTAATTATAAAAATGGCGTAGTTAACCCTAATCAGTTATATAAGCGAAGTTTTGTTAGCTTGCAACTTTATCGTGAAGAAAAGTTGTACTCGATCCTTTAATCTGATCATGCATTCATCGAGCATCATGTTTATTATTCCATCATGTAAAGCATATTAATTATCGAATAGTTTCCGTTAACGGAGAGTTAACGTATCACTCAGATCCGAAGGACGAGCAAATTCAAGAATCGGGAGTTGATTCGGAGTTCGAGACCCTCTACCCCGAACATCAAGGCAAGCCCCGATACATTTAAACCCTATTCTATTTATAAAAGTTTTACCGCTTCAGCTCTGTTATGTGGCATTAAGTGCTAGGAGTTGAGTGAAAACCCACAAATTGTATTACCTGTCTTATTTCCTTAATCCTTGTTACCTACTTGAAAGATGAGTATTAATGCTTAGCCCCACTTATTTATTTAATTGTTCAAAGAGAAAGAATGAAAAAGATGAGATTGGTTTTCTTGTTGAAAACTTGATGTTAGTAATAAATCAAGTCCGGACGGCGAACTTGCATTGGGAATGGAGTCCCTCTATAGTGTTCTCGTCTGTTGATGCCCTAGGTCCCGTCCGTTGGTGAACTGGATGATATCGAGAATTTAGAAATCCACATGCATGAAGTGGTATACGGATGGTTGGAGCCGTGTATGCCATGGAGTGACTTAGCGTGGGGTCATAGAATCCCATCTGCTGTCATAGTGTGTTTTACTGTGGGGTTTAAGTTCCCATGTATCTCGGTACGCTGGGCCGCAGAGCTCACGTGTATCATGTGGTGATATACGGCTAAGGTTGTTATCCCGGTATATCGGTGCACCTGGGGTGCTTCGGAGTTAAAGTCTCCGGTATGCTCAGTCACCTAGGTCCCAGCTGGGTATGAAAATGGATTCGAATCGCCGTTGCTTCTCGGAGAAGAAGACTCGATCGTTGTTCATCATCGTAGTAACAACTTGAACAACAATTAAGGTTAATAATGGAGTTGGTTGATAATGGGAGATAGTCCCAGCAACTTCTCTTTCTGTAAAGCTTTTCTGCAAAAATTTCTTATCTCTTGCAAGCCTTACCTTGTCCCTCTAGCCTGCATATCTTGAGTCTCTACCCTTCTCTTTCGTCGGGTCAGTCTTGTTGAGTACTGTTGTACTCAGGGTTTGTTGAACCCCTGTTGCAGGTGAGCTTCATGGGCAGGAGTGTTATGCATCCTGCTGCATGACAGTCGTCGAGGAAAGCGACGACGAATAAAGATGTTAAGCTCTTGGGCAGAGCTTTTGTGTAATATTGTAATCTACTGCTACTCCACTACTATTATGGTTTGTATAACTTAAACCTATCATTGTAAATATTTTGAAACTCAGAGTTTGTAAATGTATGTTATTGTAAGTCTTCCGCTGTTTTACTCCGTGGTATTTTATTTATATGAAACTGTTGTAATACTGCAATGTCTCTCTACAATGATTGATCCTGCTCGGAGAATCGTGGATGATTCAGGATTTACCCGACAGACTTTTTAAGTCGTATGGAACACAGTCATGGTTATTTGGAGTCTATTTAGACAATAATCATGCGTGTGGGCCATATGATTTAGGAGGTTCTGCCACAGCTAGTATCGGAGCTGGATCGTTGTTGAAAAGAGTTATTGTAGTATTCGTTTGTGAAAACTTCAAAAGTTTTAAGTCAAATACTTTTAAATTGACTATTTTGGGTCCAAATTGCTTATTTCTTATCTATGATTCTTTCTATCGACCCTTAATCTGATTTTATAAAGTGTGGTGGAGAAATAGCATATTATATTGCCCTATGTTATAAAAGTTATTTATATGTAAATAATGTTTTCTTTTACGATTAGATCGTAAGTTCGTTCATGCATCATGTTTAATTAAATTATTTAATTATTTTCCCCTTTAAAATGATTTAGGCTAAGTAGTGTCAATCCTTTTTATGCTAACCTTTAGACTTCTCATCTATCCTACCTTGCTTCAGGATGGCCATTACCAAGCAAACGCCTCGCAAGTGTACTGCACCAAAAGGAGTACCTCGACATCAGTTAGCTTCCAAATATGAGATCGGAGAAAGCAGTAGCAATCCGCATCAAGATCCACAGGTTGAGATAGCAAGGCTTAGATCCGAGTTGGAAAGGGCTGAAATCGACAGGACTTTAGAGGCAGCCGAAATTACTTCGTTGAGGCGATCCCGGAAGCATATGAAGCACCAAAGAAACGATGCTTGGGCAAGAGAAGATGCAGTAAATGTTCGTATCCAAGAACTTGAAGACTATGTGGAAGATTTGGAGGAATATGCGGAGGAGGCTGACGATGAATGTGTGAGGTTGAATAACTTATTGGATCCTGACTATCAAAGACAGGCAGCCCAGGATGACCTTGGTCTTGTAATGGGTCAGGACGAGGAAGAGGAAGATCCTGAAGAACTAGAATCCGTCGATGAGGACGTTATTGATGAAGAAGAGGAAAATCAAATGGATATAGAGAATGAAAGTGAAAAAGAAGATGATATAGAAGAAGAAGATCCTGAGATAGTAGAGGAAGAGCCTGAAGAGGAGGAGGATCCTGAGGAAGATGAGTAAGGAGTTTGGAAAGTAAGATGTGTAATATATCCCTTCTTTGCTTTCTAAAGCCTAGTAGGTATGGGCAGTCTTGCCGGAGAGCAGACTGGTGTAATAAAATAATGTAACATAAGTATGTTACGCTCTTGTAATATAACCTTATGAAATCCCATAAGGCTTTGTGAGTAAAGTGTAGTTTGTGTTTCAACAGATGCCTGCTCATACCCGTTCCCGTGATGCTGCTGGTTCATCTCAGGGTGGAGGTGATTTCCCTAATCCTCCACCAGTTCCACCCACTCTGGCTGATGCAGTTGCAGCATTAGTCACTGCAACCACGATGATGGCTCAAAACCAGAATCAGAATGCTCGACAAGGAAATCATGGGCGGAACCATAGAGATGAAACCACGTATGTGGATTTCACAGACACTCGACCTCCAGTTTTCAGCAGAGTAGATGAACCCATGGAGGCTGATGATTGGCTCCGCACTATGGAGCAGAAGTTTGGACTGATTGAATGCACAGAACATCAAAAGCCCATGTTTGCAGCCCAGCAGTTGAGAGGTACTGCAGGAGCCTGGTGGGTAAATTTCGTTGCTGCTCAGCCCGAAGGCCATCGCATTACTTGGACTGAGTTTCGAGAAGCTTTTAGAGCACATTTTATTCCCGAGGGAATAATGACTATAAAGCTCGAAGAATTTCTTTCCTTGAGGCAAGGTGATATGTCTGTCATGCAATATTTTGGTAAATTCAATCACTTGTCTCAATACGCATCAGACTATATTAGTACTGACCGTAAAAAGAAAGAATGTTTTCTGAGAGGTCTGAATAGTAAAATTCAGAGAATGATGATGGGAAATCCAAATGCCACTTTTCATGAGGCGGTGAATATCGCTATATCTTATGAAGATAAGAATCGACAGCATCTGGAAACCAAAAAGAAGAAGGGTGTACCCTCTGGATTTTCTGGTGGTAATCCAAAACGCCAGAAAATAATCTATCACCCTCAGAATCATTTTCGTCCACCTTATCGTCCACCACAATATCAAGCACCGCAACAGGCATTCGCTCGTCCTGTTGCTAATCTTTCATATCCACGACCGCCGAATGCCCCTGGTATTCGTAATCCTAATTCCCAGCCACCTATCTTTCCCTGTTATAACTGTGGCAAACCTGGTCACTTTGCACGAAACTGCCCGCATCCGAGGCAGTATAACTCTTATGTCCCTAGAGCTTTTGTACCACAACCACAACCACAGAGTCAGCCTAAAGTAGGAAATCCGAAGGTATCAAATAGTAAGAATGAAAAGAAGTCTGGCAGAGTGTTCTACACTCAAGTTGGAGAGATCCCAGAAGGAGAACCTGTCATGATGGGTATGTTTCCTGTTGCTGATCATCCTGCAATTATGCTATTTGACTCTGGTGCATCACATACATTCATCAATGGTACCTTTGTTAAGACATATGAAATTCCAATAAAGGATACAAAAGAACAGTTCTTTATACAATCGCCTGGAGGGCGTATGTGTACTAAAGAAATGGTACATGATGTACCAGTGAGTTTGGGTGGGTATATTTTTCCCACTGATATGATAATATTAAAGGATCAAGACATAGATGTGATCCTGGGTATGAATTGGATAAAACGGCATGGCGCTGTGATAGACATCCTAAATAGAACTGTGAGATTAAACATACCCAATTGCAAAACTTCACTTCTTATCCAACTTCCGACACTTAAGAGGCATGCTCCAAAGGTATGTGCCACCTCTGTAAAAGAGATTGAGGAGATACCAGTGGTCTGTGAGTTTCCTGATGTATTCCCTGATGAGTTACCGGGTTTACCTCCCGACAGAAATGTGGAATTTAGAATTGATTTGAAACCTGGTACTGCTCCTATCTCCAGAAGAGCTTATCGGATGGCACCACCTGAGTTAGCAGAACTCAAGATTCAATTGCAAGAGTTAAGGGATAAGTGTTTTATTCAACCTAGCTCATCACCCTGGGGATGTCCTGCTCTCTTTGTGAAAAAGAAGGATCAAAGCTTGAGGTTATGTGTGGATTATCGACCCCTGAATGAGGTAACCATAAAAAATAAGTATCCTCTACCCCGCATTGATCTGCTTTTTGATCAATTGGCAGAAGCAAAGGTGTTCTCTAAGATTGATCTTCGATCTGGGTATCATCAAATCAAGATTCGCCCAGAAGATGTTCTAAAGACCGCTTTTACCACTCGGTACGGTCTATATGAATATTTGGTTATGTCTTTTGGACTTACCAATGCACCGGCCTATTTCATGTATTTGATGAACTCAGTATTCATGCCAGAACTGGATAAGTTTGTGGTTGTCTTTATTGATGACATATTGATATATTCTAAGAATGAAGAAGAACATGCTAAACACCTCAGAATTGTCTTGCAACGTCTGCGAGAACATCAACTGTATGCCAAATTCAGTAAGTGTGAGTTTTTGCTGAAAGAAGTGAAATTCCTTGGACATGTGTTATCAAGCAAGGGTGTTGCTGTTGACCCTAGTAAAGTAAAAGATATACTGGATTGGAAACCACCAAAGACTGTGCACCAAGTTCGAAGCTTTCTGGGAATGGCAGGTTATTACCGTCGTTTCATACCAGATTTCTCGAAGATATCCAAGCCAATAACTGAATTGTTAAAGAATGATGTCAAATTTGTTTGGTCACCTGCCTGTGAAGAGGCATTTCAGAAACTAAAGAAACTAATGACTACTGCACCTGTGCTAGCACAACCAAACATTGAGAAGCCGTTTGATGTCTATTGTGATGCTTCGGGTATAGGTATTGGATGTGTTTTGATGCAAGAGGGGAGAGTCATTGCATATGCTTCTAGACAGCTAAAGAAACATGAGGAGCATTATCCCACACATGATTTGGAATTAGCAGCTGTTGTCCATGCCTTAAAGATATGGCGACATTATTTGTGGGGTAATAAATGTAATATTTACAGTGATCACAAGAGTTTGAAATACATATTCACTCAAGATGATTTGAATATGAGGCAAAGAAGATGGTTAGAGCTGATTAATGATTATGATTTGGAAATCTATTACCATCCTGGCAAAGCCAATGTAGTGGCAGATGCACTTAGTCGAAAAGGTCACTGTCATTGTTTAACAGTGAAGCCTTTGGATATCTCTATATGTCATGACATAGAAAAACTGGGTATAGAGATGGTGCAACAAGGAAGTTTGTCTAACATTGTTGTTGAGACAAATATCAGAGATCAAATTATAGCTGCTCAGAGAAGTGATAAGGGAATTAAGTGTATTAAAAAGAAAGTTAGAAATGAAAAGAATCCTTGTTTCACAATTGATGAAGCGGATGTCCTATGGTATAAGAATCGTCTGGTCATACCAAAAGATTCTGAGTTAAAACAAAAGATCTTTGACGAAGCACATCTGTCAAAGTTTTCGATACATCCAGGCAGTAATAAGATGTATCATGATCTGAAACAGAGATTTTGGTGGACTAAGATGAAAATAGAAATTGCTAAGTATGTGGCTCAGTGTGATACTTGTCAGAGAGTCAAAGCTGTTCATTTGAAGTCAGCAGGAGAACTTCAGCCATTACCTATTCCAGCCTGGAAATGGGAAGATATCAGTATGGACTTTATCGTGGGTCTACCCAGGACAGCAAAAGGTTTTGATTCAATTTGGGTTATAGTGGATCGACTCACAAAGTCCGCACATTTTCTCCCAGTTCAAACTACAACTACATCTTCGCAATATGCCAAACTGTATTTGGAGCGCATCATAAGTCTTCATGGAATACCAAAGACTATTGTTTCTGATAGAGGCACACAGTTTGTCTCCCAGTTTTGGAAACAACTACACAAGTCTTTAGGTACTGATCTTTTGCACAGTACTGCCTACCATCCCCAAACAGGAGGTCAGAATGAAAGAGTAAATCAAATACTTGAAGATATGTTGAGGGCATGTGTTCTAAATTTTCCAGAGAAATGGGATGAATGTTTACCCTTAGCAGAATTCTCATATAATAATAGCTATCAAGAAAGCATCAAAATGGCACCATTTGAAGCATTGTACGGTCGCAGATGTAGAACTCCATTAAGTTGGTCTGAGCCCGGAGAAAGAAGATTCTTCGGAGTTGATTTGGTAAAAGAAACTGAAGCAAAAGTTAAACAGATACAACAAAATATCAAAATAGCACAATCCCGTCAGAAGAGTTATGCAGATCAAAGGCGTCGACCATTATATTTCAATACTGGAGATCATGTATACCTAAAGGTGTCACCCATGAAAGGAGTTACCCGATTTGGAGTCAAGGGTAAGTTAGCACCTCGTTACATTGGACCATTTCCAATTATAGAAAGATGTGGACAGTCAGCGTATCGTCTACAATTACCTGAACAATTGTCGGCTGTGCACAATGTATTCCATGTGTCCCAATTCAAAAAGTGCCTCCGTATGCCAGATAAAGTCATTGATGTTGAGGGTATTGAACTTGAACTTGATTTGACTTACTCGGAATCCCCGATTTGAGTTTTGGATCAGAAAGATCGCGTTACTAGAAGCAGAACAATCAAGTGGTACAAAATACAATGGAATCAACATTCAGAAGAAGAAGCCACTTGGGAATCGGAAGATTACCTGTTGGAGAATTTCCCGGAGTTTTATGCTTCTATCTAAAGTAATAATTCTTTCTATGAGTTGTAACTTCTCTATGAGTAGTACAATTCATTTCTTTTATAAACTTAGTAGAAGTATGTTTTTCTGACACATTTTCTTTTCCATTACTTCACTCGAGGCTTTAAATCTCGGGACGAGATTTCCTTAAGGGGGAAAGGCTGTAACACCTCTGGTGTTATATTAACTAAAACCTGCCATGTCATCATATGCACTGCAAAGCATCCATGTTTAGGTTAACCTTAATGTGCATTAACTAAAACAAGTTTATAATTCATAGGTTGATTGAGTTTCTGTAATGTTTGTCACATGAAATAATAAAACCCTATTTTCGAATGTCATCGCAAATGCTTAATTTATACTCTATGTACTTGAGGTGTAAACTGTGTTTACACTAGTGTCAAGCATAGTGTATAAGTCTAAGTCCAACCCTAAAAATGATTTCCATATTTGAAATTTAATTTGGATTCCAAAGCTTATTTCTAAGCCTGGCAATTCAAATTTAAAGTCAAAATGGAAATGCTATAAAAGGTATTTCAAAAGTCAACTTGGTCAACCAAGGGTGTCATTGGGTCAATGACCTAAAAATGTCCTTGGATGATGTTTGTGATCACTAATAACCAACCAATTAAGTTAGAAACTAAATTGAGTTTAAATTCCATTTCAAAAAACCCTTTATTTCTAACCCTAGTTTTATCCCCTTTTCTCTAATTCAAATCCTATAAGGAATTTGGAGATACTCTAAAAAGATAGTTTGTAGATCTTAACAAGAGCTACAAAGTTGGTATAGAAAGTTTTCCAAGTTTCCAAAAGGAATTTCAAATTAATTTGAAAATACCATTTCCAGCATTTATCCCCTTTTAATTTTAAAACCATAATTCAAAAATTATGCAT
>JALGXP010000350.1:0-36733 GCA_023333625.1 Bothriochloa decipiens | reverse complement strand
AACAGTTCTCCAAAGAAAATGGCAGATACACCGAAGAAACTAAATGCGCACTAATGCTCACTAATACATATGCTGAGTAAAGAAGCAGTTATGCCTAGTGACTAAGGACTTTCCATTGTGCACAACAATCAATTATCTCATGTAAGATTCCATTATCTAGTTCACCATGTGCCATTAGTTTAATATAAGCGAATGGATATTCGAGCTGTTAAACATGTTTTTGATACATGAGTCACAACCCAGTTCTAGCACATACACACCCAGCAGAACCAAGCGTTAATACTGCTTAGATATGGCAAAACAGCCATCTGTGTTTTACTGAATCTTTATTGAAAAAACAGTTGTTGAATTAAAAGGGTGAAGAGTTACTTAGAAAACTTGGTTCTACAGTTCTGATTTATTTCTTTCACAGAATCACAGCCTTCAAAAGCTCCCAACTTACATGGGGATGTACCAGGTAACAGAAGATGTTCGGCATCTGAAATCAAGGCTCAACTATCTTGAATCAAAATTGGAAGAGGTAAGCTGAACATCATGGGCTAATTTCCACTATACTTGAACAAGTATCAGGATTAGATTTTCATTTAATCATGAAGATACACTAATATGTTTCTGTTTCGTAGACTGAAAAGATGATGATAATGCAACAGCGAGGAATGGTATTTGTTGAACTTCAACGATATTTATATCACCATCTGCAAAATGTAGAACAATGTGTTGTTTAAAAGAAAGAGTATTCAAGCATAAAGTTTTTAGCTTCGCTGGTAAGTAAGAAATACGAAAAAGCTAAAGCCATTTAGCCACAACACCCTTCTCAAATTCCCATCCTGTTACAGTTTGTCCTGAAATTTGTTGGTGGCAACTAACACGTTTATTTATAGTTACAATTAACCAATAAAAGAAGCTACATTTTCTAGTCAGACCCACATTGGTTCTCGTAGATTCTTCGTGCCATGTTTTCTGATGCAGGCATTTGCACCAGATGCTGGAAGAGCCATCCATGTGGAATTTAATTTAATAAAATGGCCCCCCACAGATTTTATTGATGCATTCATTTCGGATTTGTTAGTTTACATCTGGAGGAACGACTCATAGTCAGCTGATACCTCATCCATGTTTGAAACTGAGCACTGTAGACACTGTCTGGACATTCATATTAACCGAATGGTTGTTGCAAACTTCTTACTGTTGAAACTGCTCTTTTACCATCATTGAATTTGCTTCGTTTTAGATCTTAGTTATTAGATATTGGTTATAATTCGCTTATATTATTCATAATATGTTGCAATGCTTCCGCTTGCTCTTTATAGTGTTCATGACACTTCTTTGTATCTCACATGGTTTACCTTCTCCAACAGAGTTCTGAATGCGGGATGGTTCGTATGTGGCAAGAGAATTTAATGGCAGGGGCCCTCCAAAATGTTGGAGAGGTGAACAGTGAACTTATTATTAGTACTGGATATACACCCGTGTGTTGCATAGGGTAACGATGTTTTATTCCGCTATGGTAACTCATGTGGCGTGCGGCTTAGATGACATATTTAGAAAGTAGAAAGATACAAATTTAGTTACATAGACAATTTTTTTGTGGATACCTACTTTTGGGGTTTTTGATCATTGGATGGCGCGACAGGTGGTACTGGATTAACCTACGATGTCCCAATAGAAAAATAACAGAAGATATTAATATTCAACTGTTCTAGTGAACTGAAGAATTAACAATCTTCAAGTAGTATCCTTGCTACAACACATGAAACAGATCTACGTCATCTAAAACGTGACTTCTGAATTAATAAACTGGAATCTCTGCAGTTTGAACCACCGCAATAATTAAAGGTAACAATCAAAAACTGGAATCTCTGCATTCATAGTCTTTCTTACCAAAACAGTGGAAAACATGAACGACTTATTTCAATTTTTTTTTAATTTGAGCAGACGACTTATTTAGTTGTGACCACTTGTCCCCAAGAAGAACGAGGCTAATGCCGGGTCCTGTTTTGTTTAATTTTACGGCCCACTACATGAACCAGGCCCCTCTGATTTACTTTTTTGCGTGTCCCTATAATTATCTTGGGACACTACGTACAAGGTGATGCGCAAGGCATGCAAATCCAAGCTGAAGAATAGGACTTCTTGGTTTGGTGACCATGGCACATCATCACGTCAAGAAGGGCACCGACAGTCTCCTGCCGGTAGCAGCACTGCAGCGCGCAGCAGGTAACTAACTATATATTGTAATCATGCTCAGGTGCACGCATGTTCTTCCTTTTTCTGTCTTGGTTCCGCATATAAATATGCCACTAGCGTGAATCATGCCATGCTCTCATGAGACGTAACACTATACCACAGCCCAAACTGGCGTCCAACTAAGGGTCACTAAAAGTATCGAAATAGCGTTGGACGGTCGGTCACTATATATTTGTGGCAAATGGTTGGACACTATATGTTTCTGTTATGTCCGAAGGTTGGTTGGTATTTTTATTTTGGATTAGCGTTCGACGGTCGGTCGCAATAACTGATTAACTAGGTCAGCCGGTCGGTCGGTGTATCAAATTGGGCCTGCATGCCCATGATTTAGCCTGTTTCGCGCCTAAAATCTGGAAAGCCCACACATCGGAGCAGAGTTGGCGTTGGTCCCTACCGCAAGTGCCGTCTAAAATTTAGCGTCCCACATGTCAGATGAGAGTTAGTTTTGGAAAACCCTAGCTTCAATTACATCCAGCCGCCGCTGACACTGTCCCAGCCGCCGCTCACACACACGCAGAGGCCGAATACCGCCGCCACCGCTCACAGACACATCAGACTCCCGCCGACGCCGCTCACACACGCGACTCCCGTTGCCGCCCTAGGCCTAACTCCCCCGCGCCTGACTCTCCCCGCCACCCCTTGTGCCCGAAGAGCGCCTTGTCGCCGACGCGCGGCCGACAGGAAGGCGGCGCTCCCCGCCGCCCCATGCGCCAGAAGAGCGCCTCATCACCGGCGCGTGGCCGCCAGGAAGGCGGCGCTCCCCTGCCCGAGTCCCCCTGCTGCCCCCTGTGCTAGAGGCCACACTCGTGAAGGTGGCACACCCCTCGTTGCTGGCATGGAGGCTATGCTCCCCTCGTCTTCAGCAGCATCCAAGGTGGTCGCTGGCACCACTGCCTGGAAGGTGTCAGAGTGCGGCCAAAGAAGAGGAGAAGGCCTTCGAGGACACTCTCACCAATGAGCAGCCGTGAGAGGTAGTGCCATGACCGCCCAACATCCTTATTTCAATTCTCCTCATGGATCTAATGATGCTATGAACTGAGGCGCTTTTGCTAAGTCTGGTTCGTGCATATCAAAGCCTAATGGTGGAGTTAATGTAATTCTATCTTTGTTTAGCAACTAATTCTTTCACTAAGCAAAGAGTTATAGAGCTTAGCCACTAATTCTTTCATGAAGAGAACTGGATCTGAAACTATTTTGACAGATTTTTATATTTGTCACTTTTACATTTGAACTGGTGGTTAACTTGTGGTAAAATAGCCATGAATATGTTTCACTTTTGCATTTCAATCTATTTTGACAGATTTTCCTATGTGTCACTCTTACTAGTTTTAGTATAAGCTCAAAACATTCTCTTGTCAGCATCAACAAATCAAGATTCATAGAATTATCCTGTGCACATAGTAGTTTTTTGTTGATTTGATGGAGTATCTGATGCTTTGAAATCTCTTTCTGTAACAGTTGGGACTTCTCAATAAAATCTGAAAAGAACACGCGAGTAGGGGCTGTGAGGTGTCATTGTGCTGATGCCAGGAGTTTAGATCTAGGAGGTGTCTTCCTGCTGGAACAATTCAAGATCTGGTGTCCTGTGGAAGAAACCATCGTGTTTGCGTGGACTTAAAGCAAGAGGACCAGGTGATGCTCTCTTCCTCTCTCAAGTCTGCATGTGTGCTTATTTTAAGAACCCTTAATTTGTGGTACCCCAAGTTTCAAGGATGGATTATATGATTTGGACAGCTTGTTCTCCCCTCAGTAACGATGCATAAGTCTTGGATTGATGATGATGCTAGGTAAAAGATAGTAGCTTCATAAATAGTGAAATCACTATATGTATCTATATAATATGGCTTTTAACACAAAAGTTTCTTGTAGGCATGAAAAGGCATATTTGCAAGGAGTGGACAATTTCTTAGCTTTTGCATTTAATAACTCAGCATTTGGTAGAAAGAAGTGCCCATGTAGAAAGTGTGTCAACTCTTTCTGGAAAGAGGCTAGTGAGGTCCGTGAACATTTGATATGTGATGGGTTCCTAAGAGGGTATAGAACATGGAATTTACATGGAGAAGCTACCCCTTGTGTGAATCATGGAGACTCTGCTGGTGATGATGTTGAGGGTCTGGATGAGTCCAATGAAGACGATGACATATTTGATTTGATTAGAGACTTAGCTACTGGCTTAGATGATAAGGGAGATTATGAGGAAGACAGTTCTGTTCTAGATCCTTGTAAGGAGCTAGTTGCCATTCAAAAGTTAGTCGCAGAAAACAGCAAAGCATTGTTCCCTAATTGCAAGAAATATACACAACTTCGATTTATTATTAGATTGCTCCACCTAAAACTCCTTGGAGGATGGTTTGACAAATCTTTCAACCTGCTACTAGATCTACTTAATGATCATTCCCTGAGGCTTCAGCACTAGCTAAAACCTTTCATGAGGCTAAAAAATTGGTGAAAACCATAGGAATTGGGTATACTAGTATTCATGCCTGTGAAAACAATTGCATTCTCTATTAGAAAGGGAACATAGATTTGGATTCATGTCCAAAGTGTTAGGTTTCACGGTGGAAATCAGTAAGGAAGTCTCTAGATGGGAAACATACATATAAGGTTCCTAAGAATGCTACTTTCCAATAAAGAAATGTCTCCAAAGGTTATTTTTGTCTTCAAAAACAGCAAGTCTAACAAGATGGCATGATGAAGGCAGAAAAAAAGATGGTCTGCTAAGACACCCAGCAGATTCACCTCTATGGGATGACTTTGATAAGAAGAATCCAAAGTTCACTGAAGATAGTCGAAATATTCACCTAGCATTCACCACCGATGGTTTTAATCCTTATAGAATGCAGAATGTTAGCTATAACATTGGCTCGGTACCTATATTCCCTTAGATTTTCCACCTTCAGTGTGCATGAAGCAATCAAATTTCATTTTGTCTTTTCTGATACCTGGTAAGGAGGCTCCAGGTATGGATATGAATCTCTATTGTGAGCCACTTGTTAATGACTTGTTAGATATGATTGAAAATGATGTTAGAACTTATGATGCTTCGAAGGGAGAGTTCTTCCAATTGCGGGCAGCAATATTGTGGACTTCTACTGATTTCCCGGGTCTAGGATACGTGTCAGGATCTGTGACCACTGGTGAAGCAGCATGTCCGGATTACCACTTGTTTAAAGAATCCTTTATACTTGGAAATGGTAACAAGAATATTTATATGTGCCATCGAAGATTCTTGCATGAAAATCACCTATTTAGGTTTGATAGATTTGGTGGTAAAGACTTTAGGACAGCACCTGCACCACTTATTTGGGAGGAAATTTTGGAGTGCACTAAAGATCTTAGCACTAGTTTTGGCAAGGATCCATCTGGAAATAAACCATCATGCAAGAGACGCTAGGAAGGTGAACCATTAGTCATTTACAAGAGAAGATCTATTTGGTTCAAATTTCCATATTGGAAAGATTTGATGTTCAGACATAATTTTGACTTCATGCACATAGGAAAAAATGTTTGTGAAATCTTGTTGAACACATTCTTGGGCATCATTGGAAAATCAACAGATAATCTGAACTATTGCTTAGACCTTCAAGCTCTAGGTATTAGAAGTGATCTTCACCCAGTTGAAGTAGAGGACCAATTTTATTTGCCACCTGCATCGTACTCAATGAGTAATGATGTGATGAAATTATTTTGCCAAATACTAAAAGGGGTGAAGTTTCCTGATGGTTATGCATCTAATATAAGACATAATGTACAAGTGAATGAGAGGAAGGTATTTGGGCTTAAGAGTCATGAGAGTCACATTATTCTACAAGACTTGCTACCAATTGCTGTGAGAAAGATATTACCAGAAACAGTCAGTACTGCAGTGATTCGAATATGTAATTTCTTCAAGAAACTTTCTAACCCTATCATTCGAATAAGTGATATGGAAAGTGTACAGGCTAAAATAGATGAAACCCTGAGCCTTCTTGAGACTATATTCCTTCCATCTTTTTTTAACATGATGGTACACTTGATGGTACATCTTCTTGCCCAAGCTAAAATAGCTGGTCCAGTCCATTTTCACAGTGATGTTGTGTCATGTAGAAAAGTTCCTCTCATGTTGCACAAGTACCACATGCTTTCATCTTGTAAACCCTAGCTCTTGCATCCATGTTGCATTTTAATTTACTTATGATTTGGATTTTATTTGGATTTATGTATTGCTTAATAAATACCAACAATATTTATTTAACAAATAAATAAATATCCAATCTATGGGAATAATACCCAACCTAGCTAGGACTATGTATGTCCACTAGTGAATTCTTTTTCAATTTATATAAATACCTATATTTTTATATAAATAATTTTGGAAAAGAGAAAAAGAAAAGAGAAAAGAAATAAAGAAGAAAAAGGAAAAGGGCTTTCGGCCCAAGTCTACCAGTAAGCCCACACCGGCCCTTTTCTTTTTCCTTCTTTCTCCTTTTCTCTCCGCGCAGCCGGCCCAGCAAGCAAAGGAGGCCGCCGGCCCGCGAGGCCCAGCAAGAAGGAGCCGCCCGCCTCGCGTCACGACCGAAGGAGCCAGCAGCTGCCGCTGACTAGTGGAATCCGCCGCGGGACCCACATGTCATATGTTCCCCAAGGTCCCCCATGCCAGGCCATTGTGCCTGACGTCGCACGTGTCAGGGCTTCTCCCCTCGTGTTGCCCCTAAGAAAACCACCCCAGCCGCTCGATCCAGCCCTCCGCCTCATCGACGCGTGCCAGGTTGCCACCTGGACCGACCAGCCGATAGCAAAATGCCCACGGCACGGGCATTTTCCTCCCACGCGCGCGCACATGCGCTGCCGCCGCGGGGAAACTCTACTGCTATAATGCATTTCAGCACCCAACCCTTGCTAACCCCCTCATGCTGACCTCTTAGACCCAGCCGAGCCCACCGGGTGACTTGGACCTTCTCTGGACCGCTTGATCAAGCTTCCTCGCCCGAACGCCGTCCACCGGCCACCTACCACCTCGACTCCTCTATATGAGTGGCACCCCGGTGCCCTAGGGCTTCCCAGCCGCCACCACCACTCTGGTGGTTTCCAATTTAGCCACCAGACAACTCAATTGGAGGAGAAGTGGGAGGTAGAAGGAGAAGGGGGCGGGAAGGAGACACCGTCGCTGAGGAAGAAGAAGAAGGATGTCGCCGCCGTACCGGAGCTACTGTGGAGCCATTGGGTTGAGGAGGTGGAGCTGTATCGCGAGCCAATGCTGTTGGACTTCGTACCGCAACTTCCTTCCCCTACAAACGCCGGTGAGCACCGCCGCCATCGCCGCTCTTCCAACCTCCGCCTCGTGCTTTGTCCATGGCGCTCCACACCGTGAGCGTGTAGGCTAGGACATCACCGGTCGCCTTGGACACACTGACGCACTCACACACTGACCAGCCAAGCCACAAGGACCACGGCGTCCGGAGGACGCCGGAGCTGCCAGCTGCCATGCCAGTTGCCGCCCGCCGGGCGCTGCCACGGCGAAGCCGTCTCGTTACCCCCACCAGTGAGCCTTGTTCTACTTTGTCAATAGATCTGTGAATGCTTTGACATACTGAATCCCATGCGCATGCAATCTGTTGGAACGCGACACCGAAGGACCACCGACGCTCGACCATGCCATCGCCATGCCGCTCTGGAGCGCCGCCGTGGCGAGGGTGCAGTGCTCATCTCTGACCACCTCATGGAGAAAGAAGATACTGGAGAGCTTCGCTGTGCAGCGCTGCACCAAGCCGAGGAGAGGATGGAGGCCAGGGAGCCTCCCAAGGTGCCGTGCTGTGCACCGCGGTCACGCCGGAGCTCCACCGTGGGTGTTGCTGCCCGTGCGGACGCCGCCGTGGGTTGAGGTCACCGTCGACGCTGCAGGAGTGTATTGGGCGACCCCAATCGCGCTTCCGTGCCTTGCCTTGTTTTGAAATTGAACGCAGTTGAGCTACAGCCATGCGCCATCGCCGTCGACCCTCCGCTCACCGTGGAGCATGCCACCGGGAGCCAAACTTCCACCTTGAAGGCTACCTCCGTGATCGCCGTGATGATGGAGCTGAAAGACCACTGAGTCTCTGGGAATCAAGGGTCCCTCGCCATCGTCGAGCCCTACCGACGGGCAAAGGAAACAGAGGAAGGGGATGGATTGGTAAAGGGGATATTGGACGTGGTCTACGTGGACCGGAGTCACTGCTTGTGGGACTAGGCGGAGTTGGTGCAGCAAGGGCTAGTCTATGGACCGCATGGACCAGAGGACGACACTGTGGATGCTACTCACGTGAACTTGAGTCGCTGACTGTGGACCCTAGTGTGTTCAGTGCACCGTGGACAAGGGACAGTGAGCTGAGCCCATTTGGGATCCAGACGATGACTTGGCAGCACCAGAGCGCGGCACATGGCGGCCGAGCCCGGCCCATATCTGGCCCACTCAGCCCATTAACGGCCCATTAACGGCCAGTGGGGCTCACTGTCAGTTGACCGTTGACCGTTAACTGATGACGTCAGCAGTGATGTCACCCCGGACCCACATGTCAGGCGATCGTTGACCCAGTCAATACTAACGTCAGCATGACGTCATTCGCCACGTCAGCTGCTGTGTTGTCTCCGTTTGACCCACACGTGACCCGTGGACCAATCACGTGCTGCCATGTGTCAGCACTCGAATAATTCAGTACTTTTCTTTTTTAGAAAATAGTTAAATCTTTGAAAAATCATAACTAATTCATACAGCTTAGAAAATTATGATCCACATACCCATAGTGCATTTGGATCTTTTATTTGGTATTCATTCTTTGTGCTAATCTATAGGGGTCGCTTATGTGACTATTAATTCTCGGTTACAGGCTCGAGTGAAGACAAGTCTGATGACAGTGACTACCAGGAGAAGTCCGACAGCTACGTCAGTGAAGGTGCCACATCTCACCCAACCTCGTAGATCCCATTACGCATGGCAAATGTAGTTTGGCTAGTGCTTTAATTTCTGTTGCAATATAATGGATCGTCTGTGCTAGGAATGCATAGTAGATTACTACTTGATGAGCCTTACCTTGTTGTAGCCTATCACCTGCTTACCCGCTGTTAGGTTAGCCACTTGCTTATCTGCTTTATTTATTCATATATACTTCACTCGCTTACATTTTGATGCGACGTGATGAACCCTGGGAGGGCCTGGAGGTTGCCAGGCTTGATGTGTGTGTTGATAGATCAGATGGGCACGTGAGCTGATGAAGCTGTTCCTGGGTTTGGGGTGGAACTTACAGAAGGGAGTAGGGTGAGGGTTGAGTCGATCGAGACAGGATCTATGATGAGCTTTTGGAGCGAGTCTTGCCAGGGAATGTATCTGGACATTTCCATGATTAGCAGTCCATGGCGGACTAACTATGATGTGATGGTGGTCTTCCGGTGTGAGCCTCTGAGGGGTGGAACCCAAGACGAAGGTGCCATGGAAGCACGCTAAAGATCAACCCTGGAGAAGACATCTTGGCTTGGTCACACTTAGGAACTGTTAAGCTGGTAACCGGATCATAGGAATCTCTTGCTTTCCACTCGCTTTCCATTGGGGGGAAGATGGCCGAACCGCTGGATAGATCGATGCCATTACTATCAGGCGAGCGTGTGTCAGGGAGGTAGGAGCATGTTGATGTCTCACACCCTTTCGAGACGATCATGATGCTCTGCGGGAATGGGATCATGAGATAGACTCTTCACAGTATCAGCCACTCTAAGGGTGTTCCAGAGCCGAGAGGTAGGATGGCATTGTCTATGGCAGTAGGCGCCTAGAATCTGCCTAGGTGGTGATCAACACCAATGATGGTTATCTAGTGGATTAGTGAAACCTCTGCAGAGTGTATGGTTGATCGATCGATACATATGCCGACTTGTTCGGCTATGGACCTTTCCTGTATTCTGCTTGCACCGGACTAGAGAGTGGAGTGTTCTACCTTCCCCCTGAATATGATTTTCGGCCGTGAGCCAGGTTGAGGGCTGCGGGCTGCTGAGGCAAGCCGAGAGGGAGTTGGCTTGTCGACACGAGTCTGAGATGGTGTTGGAGAATTTGGAATGGTGTTTCAGAGATGGATGGTGATGGATGTTGTGGGTATGGGAATGTGTATAAAACTTGCTTTTTAATTACTTATTTACTTGATCGCCGCATAGGAAACCCCAGCCTTTTATAGGTTCTTTTGTTTATATCCATGTTTTGCATCCAATTTTTCATAAAGCAATGCATAGGGTGGGAGTGGCCAGTAGACATCGTACTGAAAATTTGGTTTCAGGTTCAAGGAGTGAGTACTCATCTGGGGAGTACAGTGTTTGATGGTTTCGTACCTACGCTCAGGTTGGATCAGAGATGATAGCTTCTACACCTTCAAGCTTTTAATTTTATGCTACATGAACTCTGATTCTGCCAAGTGGTGTTGTAATAAGTTATTTTAATCCTCTCTATTGCACTCTTTTGTTCAATGTATGGATGATGATATTCAACTGTTATTAGGTAATGTGATTTAAATGGTCATGTTACACTTTGACTCAGTGGATTTTCCTTCACGGAAATCGAGGTTGTTTCACCAATGATGAGTGCATGCAAGTACAACAGCTATAATATTAATGGATTCTGTTTCTATACAAAATCCTATGATGAGGGAAGACCTATTCCAAATAGTGGGGTTGCTGAGGCAACAACCTTTGAGGGGGGCAATAACAATGATGGGATAATAAGAAACGATATCTACTATGGGGTTATTAAGGAGATTATTGAACTAAATTATTAGCACAAAGGAAGAGTGGTCCTTTTCAAGTGTGATTGGGCTAACAACCGTGTTCAGGACAAATAGGTAAAAACTGATAAATTTAGGATCACATCTGTTAACTTTAAGCACTTGTTCAATATGGGCGAAAAGATGTGTGATGAGCCTTTCATTCTAGCATCACAAGCAATTCAAGTGTACTATGTTCCTGAGGATCATGATTGGTTTGCTGCTGTTCAGTCCAAACCAAGAGATGTGTATGACTTAGATAATTTAGAGAATGAGCACACAGATAATGATACTGGATCAGTATGGCCATTGCATGATCTGAGAGCAGATGTGACTGTGGATATTGTAAATGGGGTGGTCCCTTTAGTTCGAACTGACATAGATGGCACAATTGTTGATAAGAAAAAAGCTAAGAAACAGTCTAGAAAGTATGTTTTTTGTTGCTGCTATAATTATGCTATTAATCTTTTATTCATCCTTGTATAGAACTAATTGTACAAGTCCATTTTCAGGAAAACAAATGGCAAGCGGAAGAGGAAGTAGTTAGGAAACTCCCCTTACTGAGATTGAACAGCGGAGGAATAAGACCATTGCAGAAAACCAAGCCTGTAAGTACATGGTGGAGTACATGGCCAAGGGTAGCCTGGAGAACCATCTCTTCATATGTGAGCCTGTAAGTTTCGTTGCCTTCTTTTCTGATGCCTGATGCAAGATGCAATTGATGACTTGCTTGCCCACCTGACAGCTAATAGCTTCATGTATGCTTATGTTGTTCATTGAAATCAAGTAGTTCAGTACTGATATGCTGAATTTGATTATGCATCCAGTACTTCCCAGTACTTCCGTACTGATTGCATTTTTTAGCATCCAGAAAGGTTGGGCACTTAATATATAATATTCGAAATGGCTTGGCTTGTGTCGAAATGGTTAGGGACCAATTAAGCGATGAATTGATAGATAAGTAAGGCAAGGTGGTATTTCCTGTTATTTTGCGTGGTGCTTCTTGCATAGATTTGAGTAGATTTACAGGTTATGATTTGTGTATTGGACATGAAGGATTGCTGACTGTTTTGTACAGTAATTTCAGCATTTTGATATGGAGGATTCTGCTGGATTACAAACTCTAGTGGTTGACTTCCTTGGCTTTGCGGATTTGAACTGCAATGTTGCTTTTGGTGTACCATTAGTCGTTAGATAATTGGGTTTAATGATTGAATACTCCAAACTGTTAGCTCAAACAGACCTGTTGCTTTTGGACGGTAAAGCTATGGACTTAGAAACATTTGGACATTCAATTGGACATTCAATAGTCCTTTAGAAGAAAAAAAAAAAAGAATAGCTTTGTTGTATTTCTTGCCTCATCTTTGGCAACCTGGAGATTTTTCAATACTTTTGTTTCTCAACCTTTCTGGATGCTAAACAATGCAATGGTTAGGAACTTCATGTGCTTATGTCGAAATGGCTTGGCTTGCTGGTCCACGACAGTTGTATAGTTAGGGACCAGTTAAGCGATGAACTGCTAGACAATCCAGGCCTGCCGAACAGGCTGAGCATCTCTATTCTGGTTTTAGGGGAATAGCAGCTTGGTAGAATCAATAAAAAATTGCACATTGATTTCTATGAAGGAGAATGTACCACTACTAGAGTACAGTGCACACCATATATCTCTAGTTTTCAGTTTATATATCTTTATTTCAGCTTATATCTCTCACGTAGCTGAAAAAACTGAGTGGGCAATTAGAAGTGCTACTTAGTATACATGTTTATTTTGGCCTTCTTATACTTTACATGGACAGGTTAAGTTTTATTTATTTGGCAACAAAGAGGTAGCAGTATTTCTAGAACAACTGATGGATGTAATCTTTTATTTGCAGGTGGGAGGTAATGGCTAAGGGGACCTGATGCACTCTAATTAAAGATTAATGCTGTTGGACATCCTAACTAGCTAGAGATGAATGCTTTTGTTAAGACTTAAGTGATGAATTGTAATAAGTGCAAGCAAACCATATGAGATGTGAACTGTGCAACTAGTGCAAACATCTGAGTTATGTATTATTCTATCTTGATGGCCAAACTGCCTTGATGTAACTTATTTATCCAAGTTGAGCTTATGGATATATGATATAATGAGCTATGATTAGCTTCATTGTCATGATTTTGTATTGTCCAAAACAAAATTGGTGATTTTATGGTTTCTTGATAGTATGTTTGATTGTATGATTAGTGCTAATCCTAAGGTTAACTAAAGGATAATTATGTTGTTAATTTCTTGTATTGACAGTGTCTAGTAGTTGGACGCTATATAATACATAGCAGCTGACTATTGGTCGCTATAAGTTGGTAACTGGCGTCGAACGGTCGGTCACTATATATTTAACGCATCGTCCAACGGTCGGTCGCTATAAGTATGATCGGTCGCTATAACTTATACCGACGTCACTTATGGGGACCGTTCAAGTCGGTCGCTATAAGTCAGTATAGCGACCGTCCATAGGCCGCTGTAGTTAGGCCGTGGTATAGTGTAAATTGATGATGACCCAAGTCCGGTGCCTAGGCTGAAGTGCTGCACGAGCACTCATGCTGATGCTGGACGATTCTCCACCTGGCCCTGCCGTCGGTCTGCTAGCTGCTGCCAATGATTGGCATGGCCGGCCTGATCGACGCAGCTAGCAGACCCATGCGTCAATGTCAATCAGGCAGCGTCTCAGCGAATGAATTCAACGGCGTGGTCGTCAGCGGCAGGGGAACGGCTACGACAAGAAACAAAAGAGGGCCGCTTCCATCTCCACTCCCCTTTGCTACGTGTCGATAGCCGCGGCCATCCAAATAATCATTAGTGTTCTTTAGCAAAATCAAATAATCATTAGTGGTGTCGGCAACTCAAGTTACATACACCACGCTTGATTCCTTCGGTTGGAATCCATGCAATGCGCCATCTCGGGAGTTGCAGGCTCAAGGTTGGCACCTGCGTCAGGGTACGTATATTTAATTACGCAACTGCGCCATCTGCATCCTGCATTAGTTTGCAGAAAAAAAAACATTTCGATTTGCAAATAGTTACAAAATGTGCAGCTCATTCATTAGCGCCTTTTGTTGTTTCAAATACTCCAATGATTTCCCAGGAACTGGTGGCCTGTCGTGGCGCCTGCCGATCCGTTCCATTCGAGATCCGGCCGCTTTTTTAAAAAAATGATGATAAATCCTCTGCTTTTATAGAAAGCTAATGTAACCGCAGCCAGACTGGGAATACCACCAATTTACAATTCAGAACATAAGGGCAGGCATTTAAACTAGATCCGACGGCTTCTAAAGTCCCATCCTTTGATGCAAAACACCGGTGCCATAATGAAGGATGGTTGGCAACAGGCAAGTTGGGCTCAGACGCGCCCATTTGCACGGGGCCGGGGTGCTGGCCTCCTCGCTTTATAAGACGTCGCGAGCCGTTCCATTCCAGCCTTGCAATACGTTTCCTGGTGGACTCTCAAGTAGTCGTCTTTACACAAGGTCTCGTGTCAAATAACATATCTATCTTGAATAGTTCAATCCACACTGGTGTGAGTTAACTTGAAGCATATGTCTTTTTATATCTGAATAATGCGTGCAGATTTAGTAGAATCAATACCATACTGTTGTTTGTGAAGTTTCTTCCGTTTCAGAACTGCAGCTATACTGTTTTAGTGTCAAGTGACGCAATCAATCCCCTCGAAATAAAGTACTCAGAAGGAGGCAATGAGCTTTTTTTCATTTGGGGAAGTTTAGTATAGGCGATGGTTATCCAAGGAAGGAAACAGAGTATTAGATCATTACAGAGGAGCACGTGTACCTGGGTCAAGCCCATTAAAAAGGGAGCTTAGTTTCTCAAGCGATGCACGGCCTGTTATGATTTAATTTTAGTGTTTCGCAGATAAAATAAATTAAGTTTAATTTCAGCCCATGACAATGATTTATGAACAAAATAAGGAAGAACTCATGTTTCTAAAACAAAAACAATTAAGGAGGAACTCATGAACAAACGATTTCTTAGATAGATGGAAAAAATCATTTTAGGATATAGTCTCTTTGATCAGCAGAGAGGTTGGCAAATCGAGGGATTGCCTCAGTAAGTAACTAGATAACCTCTAGACAACAAACGCTTATCTACGTTATTCATTAGCAGAGGAGAGCTAAAATAGAATAATAGGGACTGGCATCTTACGTGAGACAACTCTTACAAAAAGTTATATTATATAACTCTTGACATGGTCTACAACATTCTGGTGGAGTAGTAGATAGAATTCTTCTAATTAAAATACGTTGCGTTTAGTCCGACATCGGTAATTGATGGTGAAGGAACACAATATATAAGACGGGGCAGTCATCACCTATCAGACTAGTGTTTTGGGTTGAATTAGGCCTAAGGCGTAGAAATGTTGCGAGCTCCGGTGAACCTAGGCCCGATGAACTATCGGCTCATGGACGCGCAATAAAATAGATAACTAGATAGATAGACAGAGATAAGCATATGGAGACAGACAGAAATAAAGAAATAAATAAATGTATAGATAGAGAGATAAGCACATGGAGACAGACAGATTTAAAGAAATAAATAAATGTAGTAGATGATGTAGCAATGTAGAAACTGGGTACTGTGTCATTACTATTGGACTAAACAGGAGATAGATTGAGATATCAGCACAAAAAAAAATATAATATATGATATCTAAACTTAGCACTAAGATAATAATATAGTAAGGCGTGGTAATGCCCTGTATTGATATATGATTTGGTCAGTACTTAGTGATAGCTGTACTACTTGCAATGGCACTCAGCAGCACAAGAAGCAGCGTGTACTGGATGTCTGTTGTACTGGTCATGTCCTCTCTTCCGTCATCCACCTCTGCAACAGGTAAAAAACAGGCAATGATATAATGCATTCTGATTCATCCATTTAATTTGTTAACTATCATCAACGTGCTATATATAAGGCCGTAAGCTCTGCGTGTGGCATGTTTGACTCGATTTGATTTTCTGTGAGTGTACGTTATACTTACTGAGTTTTGTTTGCTGGCTGCTTCCGTTGCTTGTGTGTGTGCAGCGTATGGTGAAGAGGACGGCCACCCCGTGAATTATATCTGCGAGACGTATCAGCAAGTAATCGCACTGTGCCGTCCTGCATGCGTCGCCAAGGGCCTCCCCATGGGCAGTAGGCCTGTGCAAGCAAGATGCTTTGGTACCTTTCCGCGTTATCAGTGCTGCTGCCACTACAAGAAATCCTCACATTAACCACCAGAACTTAGCGACCACAAACAATATGTGGTCGTCGGCTTCAATTTGCCCTTCGTTCCACAGTTTCTCAAAGTGTCCGACGACCAAAATACGTACGGTCATCGTTCAGGTCCTAGTTGTGGTCGTTGCTATGCCTTCCCTCTCATCCACCGCTTGGCACCCAGCTCCCGCACCCACTTTTCTCGCCGCGCCCCTCCATGGCTCTAACAAACTGTCGCATTTGCTACCTTCACGCGCCATAGGTGGGCAGGACCCCGGTGAGGGCGGCCACCGTGCCGCGTTGATGCATGCGCAGCCTGCGATGGGGCCGGGACTGGGATCCTCCGCTGGTCGCCCTCCTCTGCGTCTCTGCACTCCGGCGACGGGGCCGGCGGCGGCAGTGCCGGTGCTGGGCCGGGGCGAGAGGGACAGCCGTCCTCACCAGGTATGCATAAATCTAGCGACTCAGAGTCGCTATGACTACCTCGTCTAATTTCCTGTGCTGTTCTGCAGACTGCGACTCTGGGGCAAGTCGCCGGCGGCGGCTGCGATCAGGCCGAGAGGTACAGGCAGGCACGTCCGCATCTGAATTGTGAACTAGATCGGTGATCTGCATAACCACAACAGCATAGGTACGACGTACAAATCTTTGTGCTGTCTCCTATCTAATCCCTATTTGCTAATCACGATTCATGTACTGCCGGCCGCTAAATTAATTAATTAATGAGTGAAGAGTGATTGCGATTTCAGAAATCCAGACGGGCATTATTTGGGATTGTAAATTGCAGTTTAATTGAGTATTCCAGATGAATATTGTTTCTAATCTGTATTCAGAATTTCAGATAATACATAGTTCGGCTTCCATGCTAAATTCCTTTTCTGAACCTTTGTGTTCTTATGTTTCAGCTTCCAGGCATTAACTTCATCAAAGGGGATAAGTATCATAGACATATCAGCCTGTGTAATGTTGATTCAACAAGTATTTTTCTCTTTTACCATGAACTAAAGGTTAGTCTCCAAATTTTATTCTTGCTTCAGAAGATTTTTTTTCCCTTAAGTTTGTGAAAAGTCTTAATTTTACCGGTATGCTCTTACATCTATTGAAAAATTGAATTAGCAGGCCACATTCATATATCTGAAAATAACTCATTCCATCAATCGCAGACTTCAGATCGTCTCAGGCACAGTTCTGATTATTCAGTGCATATCGCAATTCAAGATGTCAACTCATGGGTTATAGAAGAATGTCGTACATCTAGTTGAAGATTGATATTGTACATGACCAAGCTGTCCGAAGAGATTGTTGCAGAGTGCCTTTAGTTGAAGATTGGTATTTTAGTTATTGTAGTACAGGTGGTGTTCACCTTCAAGTATATCTTTATGTACTGACATATTGGATAAATAATAATTGCTTGATGTTGCAAAATATGTCTTTGTACATGGTGTCAAGTGGTGGCTTGTGTTATCAATAAGTGGCCAATGTGAAAAAAAATATCAATGTAACTATGTATCGACTGAAATATTATTATTTAAATTAATGTGGTCGTTATTACTGAAAACATGGTCGTTAGAGTATCATGAAAGATGGTATAGAAATAATAATGATAAAAAATGCGGTCATTGTTATTAGGAATGTGGTCGTTATGATTCTAGTATCAACGACCACATATTGTTTGGTCGCTGAAAAGTTAACGACGGAAAATATTATGTGGTCGTTAATTATATTAACGAAGGAGCTTTTAACGACCATGGACGACCACACTTTTGTGGTCGTTAATAGCTTTTAACGACCACATTTGGATTTTTGACGACCACATATCTCGTCGTTAATACCCCTTTTTCTTGTAGTGTGCACGGGGTATTTGCTCAACAGAAGACAGTTGGCCACCAAACTAAATAATAACGTCATTAGCCGTCGATGCTTATGATGGAATAAAAATTAATTGCGTGTGCGTAAATGATTACCGATGTATGGATATAAATATAACTGCCTATGTCTATGTTTCCATCAGTATTAAATCTTTACTACTACTATAACACGTTGGACATGCTATATAGAGCTACCGTAATACTAGTCGCCCCGCTCCAAACAGCCAGCCCGTTCCGTGTGCGTGGGACGGACCAATGTTTCCACCGTGCGTCGCCGGCTAATTTTCTTGTCTTTTTTTTTTTTTGGCACCCATGTTTTGCTCCGACACCCCACGTCGCACACCAGCACCTGAAGCTCGCCAATCCGTCGCTCCAAAAAGAAAAAACGCTGAAACCCACTTCTGACCATCTACCATCTTGCCCTCCCGAGTCCCACCGTCGCTGTCCGGTCCTGCCTGCCTGCTGTGCAGCAACTCTCCTAGACAGCCATGTGTCACGGAAACAACAAGTTGCGGTGCAGGAATCACGGCGTGCACAATGCGTGGCACTGGTCGATATGCTCTCGCGTCTTGCGTCCTGCACCGCTTGTCCATCACTGCAGCGATCACAACATCCTCGTTTGTGTCGTCTGTGTTCACCATGGCCACCAAATTCATCCTCCATCAGCTCAACTAGCGTAGTCGGTTCCACCTCCACCTCCATTGACCATTGTCCATCACAACGCTTCCTCCTTCACCATGTCCTCTACCATGATCTCCATGGCCAACCCATACAACAATATCGACCTGAGATGAGTAGGAAGAGTCTGATGTGCCCATGGCTAGCACAACCACACGCTTGGTGGTGGTCCTTTCTCAGACTTGGTCATCTAAACAGAGCCCGCAAATGACCTAGACGTGGGCGAGAAGGTGCCCTACCTATGCCCCTTGTGGCACCACTATAATGACCATGTTGTCCTCTGCTCTCCCCTATTCACCACAACTAGGAAATGACATACTTGCGCTTATCATTGACGTGCTGCCAATTGTCACTTTGCTGCTTTCTGCTGAGAAGAGAGAGAGAGAACACGCGGAAGAAGAGTTGTCTGTTAAATGATGAAGATATTATAGTTAGGGGTTGCGCCCATGTATATTTGGTTGTTAGGAGTTTGTTGTAATCCATTGTATAGATAGATACAATCTATTGTAATATCCTCCATGTAACAACCACGGTGGGGGTGTTTCCCACCTTATATAAACGCGCAACCGTGAATCTGAGAAGCTATCATGTTAACCCTAAATTTTACATGGTATCAAGAGAGCCTGCTTCCTCGCGGAAAAACCTTCATGGCGTTCACGTCCTCCTCCTCCACCGTGCCCGCCGCCTCCTTCTTCTTCCTTCCCACCAATGAGAAGCTGACCCGCACCAACTTCCAATCTTGGAAAGCTTAGGTTGTCTCTGCCGTGAGGGGTCCCCAGATGGGCGACTTCCTCAACTCCACCGTCAAGCCACCGGATGCCTTCGTCACGCCGGCGGGCACCAACGCCGACGGCTCCAAGAAGTCGCAGGAGGCCAATCCGGACTATGTGTCCTGGGTTGCCAAGGACTAGATGGTCCTCAACTACCTCCTCTCCAACATGTCCATGGAGATCCTTCGCCATGTCGACACCTACGTCACAGCGGCAACGGCGTGGTCGACCGTGGAAGGGCTGTTCACCTCGCAGTCCCGTGCTAAGATCATTAGCACTCGCATGGCATTCTCCAACGCCACCAAGGGCAACTCCTCCATCAGTGAGTATTTTACTTGCATGAAGCATCTGACAGAAGAGATGGCTGCTACTGGGCGCAAGTTGGAGGATGATGAACTTGTTTCTTTCATCCTGGCCGGTCTGGATCTCGACTTCAACTCCATAGTGTCCGCTATGTCGGCATGGGTGGAACTTGTTTCCATCCCTAAACTCTACACACAGCTCGTGGCTGATGAACAATGCCATGAGTTGTGCAACGGGGCCAGCAGCAACTCTCTGCCAATGTCGCAGCCAAGGGGGGCAACTCCAAACAACTTCGACAACAAGGGCGACCATGGTGGTGGCCGCCGCAATGGCAGCTTTGGCCGTAATGGTGGTGGCCACAACCCCAACTTCCTATAGGGAGTTTTTTGCCAGATCTGCGGCATTGAAGGACATCAAGCTCACAAGTGTCACAAGAGGTATGACTTGTCCATTTCAGGACCCCCTCAGCAGCAGAAGTAAGCATCCTCGGCTTCAACAACGAACTATGGTGTGGACACCAATTGGTACATGGATTTCGGTGCCACGAACCATATAACTGGGGAACTCGACAAGCTCAACATCAGGGATCGCTACCATGGTGGTGATCATGTGCACACCACCAGCGGGTCAGGTATGGAGATCAAATATATTGGTCATAGCACTTTGTGTTCCCCTTCCAAAAATATTCATCTTCGTAATATCCTGCATGCTCCTCAAGCAAACATGAATCTTATATCTGTAGATCGTACCACTCGTGATAATGATGTTTTTCTTGAGTTTCATCCAAGTCATTTTTGGATCAAGGATTAGGATACAAAGAAAACCCTACATCATGGCAGATGTGAGCGCGGCCTCTATCCTCTTCACCTGTCAAATAAAGAGGCTCTCGGCGTTGGCATCATAGGCTTGGCCACCCTGCTGCACCAGTAGTTCGTGATGTCATTAGTCATAATAGTCTTCCTGTTTCTCAAGAGTCGAATAAAGCTCACATCTGTGATGCATGTCAGCAAGGAAAAAGTCATCAGTTGCCTTATCCTAGATCCACCTGTGTGTCATCGGGTCCTTTAGATCTTGTGTTTTCCGATGTATGGGGCCCTGCTCCAAATTCAGTTGGTCGCAAAACTTAATATGTCAGTTTGATTGATGATTTTAGCAAATTCCCATGGATCTATTTGCTTCGTCGCAAATCTGTAGTTTTTCATTATTTTCATGAGTTTCAAAGTTTAGTTGAAATGCAGTTTGATCGAAAAATTTGCCATTCAAACCGATTGGGGTGGTGAATATCAAAGTTTAAGTCCCTTCTTTAAATGTGTTGGCATAGATCATCATGTTTCCTGTCCTCACTCTCATTAGCAAAACGGTGCAGCAGAACGCAAACATAGGCATATAGTTGAGATGGGTCTTACCCTTCTAGCGCATGCTTCTATGCCTATAAAATTTTGGGATGAAGCTTTCCTCACCACTGTGTTTTTGATCAAACACCTACCATCCAAAGTCATCAATGATAACACTCCTTTTGCAAAACTCTAGGGCAAAGATCCTGACTATACTTCCTTGTGCATGTTTGGGTGCGCTTGCTGGCCACATTTGCGACCTTATAACTCTAGGAAACTAGAGTTTCATTCCAAGAAGTGTGTATTCCTAGGCTATAGCAACCAACAAAAAGGTTTCAAGTGTTTGGAACCCTCCACCAGCCGAGTCTACATCTCTCGTGATGTTGTGTTCGATCAGCACATTTTTTCATTCGCTTTGCTCCATCCTAATGCCAAGGCTCAGCTGCGTGCCGAGATCAATCTCCTTCCTGAGTTTCTCCTTAATCCTTCCTCTTCTTCCTCCTCAAACCTTGGGGCTCACAAGTGCATGATTCATGTGTAGATTCTGCTATCTTGACTAATGGCTCACCTGGTATTGAGGATGTGTTGCATACAGGTTCAGGAATTTTGGAACACACTCAAGATCTGGCTGCAAATGGTGGTTCGGCTGATTCAACTCAACATTATCAGATGTGCCCCCCAGAGGAGACAACACGGTGACCAAAGCAGATCCGCCTGACTCCACTGCACCGACGGATCTTGCATCGCCTTCAGGATTCATCCCGCAGCACCTGGTTGGGCCAATCTCGTCTTCGGCTCGTGTGCCTACGGGATCGTCTATAGCGCCGCACGCCCCCGCTCGGTCACCTATGGCTGGCACCTCTTCACAAGCCTGGGATAGAACCACTGACAGGATCCGGTGCACCCTCATCTCCATCCAGTGTGGCTCCAAACTGTGTTACCACATATACACTGCTACAACCTTCTATTACCTCGACGTCTGCTGCTGATTCTGCTTCAACGTCCATCTCTGCACTGGCTCCGTTGTCTATAGTGTCATCTCAGCATCCCATGACTCGTGCTCAACATGGCATTGTAAAACCAAAGAGTTACACTGATGGTTCAGTTCGATGGGGTATGTTAGCAGCCTCAAAAGAACCGGCATCTGTTGATAGTGCTCTTCATGATCCAAATTGGACTACTGTCGTGAATGATGAATACAACGCTCTTCTTCAAAATCGTACCTGGCATTATGCATGCTCACAACTCAAGGTGCAAAAATGTGAGCTCCTTGTTGATCTCGAGAAGTGTATCCTTGAACAGCTGTTGACGAGTGGCTGCAAGCCATGATATGAAATATGTGATTCGAGACTAGACATTTGGCAAAATGAATTAGAGAAAACTGCAAGTTAAATAAGAAATGTCGACTTAGGTCCAACAAGGAAGTAAACAACAATGCTTGTATTCTCAAAAAGAATGTAGATGTAAACGGCATTCCGAACAAATGTGTTAGTACCACCACATTAATAATTTGTGAGTGTGAAAGCTAGTTGTGAGAGAGCAATGCCTGCAGCAGGGTGTGATGATGCTGCCACCAGGGCAGAGGTGCCATGCTCTGGCTGCTCCCCCTCACTTGGAAGAGAGGCTAGCAGAAGGTGTGCTCTGGAACTACTGGAAGGAAGGCAAAGGCATGGCACAAGAGTGTTTCACGTAAAGAGAAGAGAGGGCCGCACCAGGGTTCTCATCGAAGACGCCGGGAAGATGGCGTGGAAGTCGCGCTCGGAGAGAGGTCCGTGGGAGAACAGTGCCTGCAACAGGGTATGGTACCGCCACGTCAGCGGCGCCATGCTCGCTGCTTGCTCCCGCTCTCGCTCGGGAATCGGGCTCGGATCGGAGCTAGGGAGCGCCGGAGAATCGAAAAATCGAAGCGCCGGCGCCGCCAGGCGCTAGCTAGGTAGGGTTGGTGTTGGCCGCTAGCGAGAAGAGGGGGGAGTGCCCGGCTGTCGGCGGCTCTGGCGTCGGAGGAAAAGAGGAAGGCAGCGAACAAAAAAGAATGCACAGTGATCTGGATTTGTCTACTAAGTGTCTCGGGTTGGAAGTTGGAGGAGGGCATTATCTTCGGTTAAGGGCATTGTCTCCGGTTAAGAGAATTGAAGGTGGTTAAGGGCATTGTCTCCGGTTAAGGCATTGTCTCCGATTAAGGAAATTCGTCTCCGGTTAAGGGCATTGTTAAGGCATTATCTCCGGTTAAGGGAATTGAAGGCGGTTAAGGGCATTGTCTCCGGTTAAGGGAATTCGTCTCCGGTTAAGAGCATTGTCTCCGGTTAAGGGAATTCATCTCCGGTTAAGGGCATTGTCTCCGGTTAAGGTATTATCTCCGGTTAAAGGAATTAAAGGCGGTTAAGGGCATTGTCTCCGGTTAAGGAAATTCGTCTCCGGTTAAGGGCATTGTCTCCGGTTAAGGGAATTCGTCTCCGGTTAAGGACATTATCTCCGGTTAAGGTATTGTCTCCGGTTAAGGGAATTGAAGGCAGTTAAGGGCATTTGTCTCTGGTTAAGGGAATGCGTCTTCGGTTAAGAGCTTTGTCTCCGGTTAAGGCATTGTCTCCGGTTAAACTGTCTATTTGGACCAGGCTGAGATGGCAACTACGCACTCGCTCATTGACTAGACTGAGGTTTATTAAGAATTTAGACTTTTTTTTTCCAAACGGTGGTTCGCGACACTTTAACAACTTCTTCTGTCAAAACTGGGAAACGCTCATGTTCCATTGTCATTTAGCAAAACAGAATGATGTCATCACCAATTTGAGCCCTAGCTGTCAAAAAGTTAATGATCACTGCACTCACAACCATATATACCGCTGAGAATAATTAAATGTCGAGTAGGAGGGCAATACTAGGGTTAGCTGTGCAAGCACAGGTCAAGTTGCAGGCCAAGTAGGCGCCACGCTCGCTCTGCAACTTGATCTGAAAAGCTTCGTGCGCCGTAAGGCTTAGGAATTATTTCGAGGCACGTTTGAGAGGAACCGGCCTGGTGCAAGGCAGGTAACAAAAGGTGAGAGCTCAAGTTGCTCAAGTTGCACTTTGGCTGCGCCCATACCAACCCATGGAGATGTCCTTGTCTTGGATTGTTTCTTGCTCAAGTTGCACTTTGGCTGTGCCCATACCAACGCATGGAGAGGTCGCAACATGTGTACGTTTCCGGGATCCATCATATATGCAACGCCTACCAGCAGTCAGTCTAGATTCATGCACCTAGCTAGCTAGCTGCTGCATGGATGATGTGACGTGCATGCGCATATTTCCAAGTGCAACGCCTACCACTTGAGCTAACGGCCATGAATGATGGGCATGGAACTATGATGGAAGGTGGCTGTGCACACGCACATTCATGCACCTAGCTACCTGCTGCAAACATTCTTGGCTAACTAAACAGAATGTAACCACTACCTAAATGGTGAAATTCACCTCGAGTTTTTTTAAGTAATAATAAAACATTACTACTAGTTATAGCACATAAAAAATATCATTAGAATTTAGTAGAAAAAATTTGTATTAAATTTTTAATAGAAAATACTAGAAAGCCCACATCACTAGGAAAAGTCTAAATTTCTGGTTGTAAACAAACGGCTAATGACAAGCACTTGTTTCTCAGATCCAACCTAGCGCATCACTGAAACTTCTCGTCAGTCCAACAGCATTACTCCGAGCCTTCCAATAATCTATATCGCCGAATATGTAGGTGTTGAAATAACCCAATATGCAAAAGGGCCTCTAGTTGAGTTTGTTAAGTGGATAGCTTGAGTAGCAGGTCTTGGGTTTGACTGTCGGTGAAAGCGAATTTAGGCTTGCATCTCAAAAAACTAAAACGTCTTATAATTTATAATGGAGGGAGCATATTTGTCCTATTTAGACTTGGAGTGTATTGTCCGTACCTGCACACTTCGAATAAGTACCCCGCTATCTCTTCTAACCCCCACACCACACAGCTGCAAATCAATCCACACACAAAGCAAACGCATCTTGGCATCCACTCCCCACACCGTGCACAGCAACACAGAGAAGAAATCTCACTAGCTCTGCCAACCCCCACAGCACCGCAGTTTCAAAAAAACACCACCGCTGCAAATCCATCCACACACAAAACAGGCACCTCCATCCACTCCCCACACAATGCACAGAAACACAGAGAAGACAGAGTAGTCCATCTTGATAGCTGCCGGCAGAGGTGTTGTGGCCAGCAAGATCTAGCCACGACCTGTCCAGCATGGATCTTGTGACCGGGGCAATGGGCAGCCTTGTCCCCAAGCTGCTTCAGCTGCTCCAAGAGGAATACAAGCTGCAGAAGGACTTGAGGAATGATGTGAAATCTCTCACCGAGGAGATGGAGAGCATCGCTGCTGCCCTCCGCAAGGTGGCAGAGGTGCCATGGTACCAGCTCAACGAGCAGGTCAAGGCCTGGGCGCGCCAAGTCAGGAACACATCGTACGACATGGAGGATGTCATCGACACGTTCCTCGTACGCATCAAGGGCCACCAGCATGTCGACCCAAGTGGGCTCAAACGAGCCATGAAGAAGATGGGTGAACTTTTCACCAAGGGCAAGGCTCGCCATGACATCGCCACCGCCATCAGAAGCATCAAAGAGAAAGTTCAGGAGGTGGCGGAGAGGCGTCGAAGGTACAGAATTGACGATATTTTTGTTGCCAGGCCTGCAGCCACAACAAGTGACCTTCGCCTTTCAGCTCTCTACCAAAAACCTTCGCAGCTCATTGACATCGACGAGCCAAGGGATGCGGTCATTGAGATGCTGTCTGTAGGTGACGGCCACACGTCTTGCAAGGAAAAGAAAATAGTATCCATTGTTGGGTCTGGAGGATTGGGCAAGACCACCCTTGCCAACGCTGTGCTTCACAAGGTTAATACTCAATTTGATTGTCGTGCTCTTGTTCCAGTGGGACAAAATCCTGACCCAAGGAAAGTCCTGAGAGACATTCTCATAGAGTTTGAGAAAAAAGAAACGCAAAAAAAAAGAGTTGGAGAGAACAAAGGTCACCAATGTTCATGAAAAGAAAAGCTTCAACCTTTGTGAACTAAAGGAATTGGATGAAAGGCAGCTCATAAACCAACTCCGCGAATACCTTGAAGGGAAAAGGTACACATCACTCGCATGCTTTAGTTAATGTTTTTCGTTATGCAAAATTTATGATAAAGCCATATTTGGGTTACTCGAACTGAAGTGCATTTTTATTCCATACTATTTTATTTTACTATTACAGATTAGAGGCCCCAATGAACCCTACACGTTAATGCTCACCAAATGTGTTAGAAACAAAATTAAATGCTAGTAAATCCCACATAAATCAGAAGCATACGGTCATCAAATCAAAAGACTCAAGCCATTTATAACCATTAGATCTATTATTTCATTTTACAGAAAATTATCCACCTCTGCCATTATATTAAATAAAATTCAAAAAGACTTGTACTAATTACGGGCCCGAATGAAGCCTACGTTAATCTCCACTAGACGCACTAGAAAAAAATTTAATGCTAGAAAAGCTCACAATAATCAAAAATATCTGGTCATTAAATCAAAAGACTAGCTTTTCATAACCATTAGCTCTATTTTATTTTGCAGAAAATTACCGACCTTACTAGATAAAATCTTTTCTAAAGAAAAATAAAAAAATTGGCCATAAGTATGTCTCATAGTTGGTTAATACAAAATAGTAGATTGGCTTGTGCACATTCACTTTTGGTTAATGTATTTATGAGGCAGTATTAGAACCAATAACCATCTCATGTTCATTGTTCGTTTATCTATTAATTACATGGTAGATGATCAAAACCAACAAAGTTGATACAACAACCATAATTCATCTTGTAATGAAACGCATTCTAGCATTCGAAATTTATTTTCAAATAAAAAATGATTCTATAAGACAATCAGTTTTGCATTAGATCACATTGATGATAGCGTCTGATTAGGAAATAAAATAAGATACATGCGTCTCTTCTCATAGTTTGCCTTAAATATATAGAGGCAGTATACCACTCAGTCAAATTGAGCAATAGAAGGCAATTCTTATGTAAACATACAATCTACTATTATGCCAACATAATAACTCCTCAGTTAATGAAGCATGCATACAATAAAATTAAAACAAAAACCCCATGCAAAATGTAGATCTCACAGCAACCTTTACAACAAATCATAAAATGACATAGTGTAGGCTTAAAATGATTGCTTACATCGTCATCATACTTAAGAGTAAATGTTAGAAATATTTACTTCTAAGATTTTAACATGTGCTTGCACGGGTTGATGGAATAGTTTTCCTAATTTGCATCTCAAAATTTTCATGTGCATAGGTGCTTGATCATTGTAGATGATATATGGGAGATATCAACATGGACATGCTTTTGTTGATGCTAACTGTGGCAGTAGAATACTCATAACTACATGTATTTCTCAAGTTTCTATAGCTGGTGAATTTTATAGAATACAAGGACTTTCTGCTAATAACTCAAAGAAACTATTATATACAATAACGCATGGTGGGGAAGAACATTGTCCAAGTAGTGATGAATTGGATGATGAGGTAACTGATACAATTATAGAGAAATGTCGTGGCCTACCATTAGCCATAATCACAATAGCTGGGGTGCTGGCTAGAAAACCAACAAATGAGTGGTTTGATGTGTATAACTCAATCGGTTTTAGGCCCGACGATGACCAAGTTGAGGATATGAAAAAGATTTTATCATTTAGCTACTATAACCTACCTTATCATCTAAAGACTTGCTTCCTATATCTAAGTGTATTTCTAGAAGAATATTTTATAGATAAAAACAACCTAATATTGAGGTGGGAAGCTGAAGGTTTCATACACAACGAAAGTGGGAGAGATTTTATCGAAGTTGGAAATAGCTACCTCCAGGAACTGATAAATAGAAATATGGTCATACCGATGGAGGATAAAGAGTCTGGCCTTTTAGAAGGTTGCCGTATCCATGACATGTTACTGCATCTCATTAGACAAATCTCTGTTGAAGAGAACTTTGTTTTAGCCTTACAAGGGGAGCAACAGTCTTTTGTTGCACAAGACAATATTCGTCGATTAGCACTCCAAATGATAACAGTAGAAACCAATTATAAGGACATGGAACATGTAAGGTCATTTGTTGTCATAATAGGTGGCGCGAAGCTGTTACCGTCACTTTGCAGCTTCAAAGCTCTGCGAGTGCTAGTTTTAGAGTACTGTATTGGTATGGAAGGTTATCCTCTTGAACATATTGTGAAGTTGTTCCATCTGAGGTACATTGGGCTATCACATACACGTGTTCTTAAACTACCTAAAGAATTAGGGTGTCTAAAATTTCTGCAAACACTGCTGTTGGATGACACTGGGCTAAATGAATTACCAGCTAGTGTCCGCTTACTAAAACAGTTGGTGTGCCTCCATGTTGACGTGATGACAAGAGTGCCGAATTGGATCGGGGAGCTGACGTCCCTAGTGGAGCTACAGATGTACCATGAAGTGATGGAGGGTAGGGATCTTAGTGGGACACCCCGTGTAGTAGATAGAGAGGATCACTATGGTGCAGACAACGAGTGTTCTACTGGCAGGTATGTGAAAGAATTAGGAAAGCTAAAAAATCTCAGGGTATTGAAGACTGGGATTAACCTACAAGACCAAGTGGAGGGACTTGATTTTCTGGAGTCCCTAAGGAACCTCCACAAGATCCAGGACATATCAACTTCCTTGCCGCGGGAATTCTTTGAGCTGGAAGTAGCTACAGAAACTAATTTTACTCTATCCTCAAGCCTCCGTTCCCTGCAACTGTTAAATCTGCAGTTCCCACGGCTGCCAGCATGGATGAATGGTCAATGTCTTCCATACCTCTCTCAACTGAAGGTGGTGGTGAGCGATGTGGAATATCAGGATCTGGAAATTCTTGGGACACTAAAAGATCTCCGAGACCTCACGCTAATTGTTAGAAGGGTCCACAGATTAAACCTTACTAGTTGTGGATGTGACGGATTCCAGAATTTGAGATTCTTAATGACAACTGTACCATTACAGTTTCTGAAGGGAGCCATGCCAAGGCTCGAAACCATCAAATTTAGTGTGACGCTGATGGAATTAAAAGGGGCAAACATCAGTTTCAACTTTGGCTTGGAAAACCTTTCATCTCTACAATCTGTGAATGCCACCATGGACTGTGCTGATTCCAGTACTATTGAGCTGGAGGAAATGGAGGCTGCAATCAGTCACGCAGTTGACATAAATCCCAATCATCCAGCACTTTTAATGAAAAGGAAGAATGAAGATAAAATGGGTGCCCCAGGCGATGTTGATTCAATTGTGTTTTCTCGGCTAATGTACACGGTATGTACGTGCATACTCATTTATGGTTGCTTCTCATGTTACCTAGTTTTAATACTAACATTGGTCTTAATGGTCAGATGTTGCTGAATAAAGAGACCGAGAAGCTACATCAGAAGATCGATGATGAGGCAAATTATAATAACAAATTGTATGCAGAAGCCCGAGAAGTGGCAGAATCGCTACCCAAGGGCCATCCCTGCATTGCCAAGGTACATACTCCAACCTTTAGTTTTTCTATTACATTAGTGCTACCACTGTTGTATATGCATGACTAATAATGGAACGAATTATGCCACAACTAGTATTCATTTTTTACCATGATCTGTCATTTCATTTACTGTAGATGCACCTCCAAAGGCAATTCGCTGACACAATATTGTTTAATCAACGGGTATCTATTCACATCCATGTAAAACTATTTATATCTCCTTTAACATCAGACAAATGTAATTATTGGGTTTTGGTGTCCTCCTGGCTATGTACTTGTTTTCTAGATGCAAATTATGAAGGACCAGGAACAATTGCTCAAGCTGTACGACAATGAAAACAAGCAAATGGCCTTGATCAAGGAAGAACTGAAAGCGGCCCTCAACACATCTCATCATGCCGCTGATGTTGTGGATACATAATCAAACGGGACGTATGTATCCCGATTCTATATGTATCTTCTCATTTGCATCTCTCTAGCTCGAGTCGATCTCTACGTCTTCATTGTCCTTTTTCACAATATGTTTATACAACATTGAGTTTTGTTTTTCTTCTATACAACATTGAGTTTTGTTTATACACATCTCATCAAGCTCTATTTTTCTGCTCACCCTGCATCCACATACCAGCTAACTCAGAGTTTGGATAGTCTAAAGAATATAGGTTGGAAGTTTTCTATCAATAAAATTTTATGCACTCAAACTTCATTAGAATAAAAAATATATATATGTATTGGCATGTGTGTGCTTATTTTTTCCATCTTATATTCGTTTTATACAATTTCCTTTTAGGTATGTGTTTGCTGGAGGCTGCTGCATCAATTCGTCTTTCATCAACTCAAAGCTGAGAAAAATTGGAAGGAAAGAAAAAACAAAAAATAAAAAACAAAAAATCCTTTTGTTTTTTTGTACCATTTACTACTATTTATTGCTTTGTTCTCCATTCTCATACCAAAAAAATAAAAAAATGTTGATAATAAATAGACATATATAATAAGTTCTAGGATTTTAGGTACTTTATGTTCTTATGTCAAATTAAAGGCCAAATCAAAATTTATTTAGGTTAAGTTTCCTAGTATCTTTTCTTATATTTTACAAAATAAAAGAGTAAAAAAAATAAAAACTTTGTAAAACATATTTCTGAGTTCAGCAGTTGTATGGTTGTGTTTGTGCGTGTGGTTTTGTGGGAGGGGGTTGTTGGTGATAGGGATGGTGGGGAACTCCGCCTATGCAATTATGAAGTAGTACTACTTTCGATTGCATAGTTGGTCCCAAGCCCAAAAAAGGAGGGGCCACCCATGTTACGTTTTATAATATCATAGCTTTGTGGTTAATTAGAGGCTTCTTTGAAGTGGTGGTTGTTGATGAGGACATGTGACTTTTGGTATGAACAAAAAGGTTCAAAATAAGGTGAGCTCATTCCTAATTTGTATAGAAATAAATGAGAACATATTACAACCTAATAATGGTCACTTGAATATGTTTAGGGAACAATTCGAGGATACTCCTTCCACGGCCTCTACATCATCAACAAAGTATTTGCACGCTCAAAAGAGTTTTCAATGATTTATCAAGATATAGTTTAAAAGGGTTAAATAAGTTAAAAAAGACATTGAAAAATGTTTGAAAATAGGAAAAGATAATGGTTCGAAGCAAGTTCAAAATATATTTATCTTTAATCAAGTTTTGATGTTTGGGGTTTGCAAGATTCCAATAGTACAAAATAAGTTTCTAAATTAGTTTTTAAAACTGTTCTTTTAGCAAAAGTTTGCAAAACTGTTAAACCTTAAAAACCTATATTGGGCCGGATTAAAATCAAAACTACCCCAAACCTGTTTTTCTCTTAATCTTTAATTTTTTATTTTGGGCCTCACATAGTTCTCTCGGGCCCAAACCTACCAGCCCAATTACTTCCCCATGCCCTGTGTTGCCAAATTGGTCACTGGTGGCCCAAAAACCAATCGAGCCAGCCTGCGTTTCTCCCTTTCACTGTCTCACTAGATAGGGCCGTAGATTAGCAAGTGCAAGGTGGGCAACTGTTCAGGGCCTCCATAATTTAAGGGCCTCCAAACATACAATAAATACTAACTAATACTGTTTTAAATAGAGAAATAAAAATAGCATATAAAAAAGAATTTACATGTTGTAATTTCTTTGTTTGTTAAATTTATCAACCCGCCAACATAAAGGCCGCCCCTATGTCCATGTTCACTGTTTGCTTGGCAAAGGTTTGTCCAGTTGATGGATAACATCCTGTGAGAGAGAATAGGCTAAAATAAATTGAAATAAGCTCAAACCATTTTGCTTTCTCGTGCCACAGACTGCTATGCTAGCTGCTAGGATGCTAATTTATTACTTAAGTTTATTCGATCTGTTCTTAGTAGTGTGAGATCCATACAAATTTGTAGTTTTATAATTAAGTAAAAGTATACTTTGATTTTCTAAAATTTGGGGGCCTCATCGTATATTTTGTTCAGGGCCTCAAAATCCTAGGTACGGACTGGACCCCACATGATCGGGCACATCATGCTCTCCGGAGAGCATGTTTGGTGACAATGCAAAAACATGGCAAAATGGTAGAACGATTAACTGATATAATGTTTTACAGTTATGCTCACCACCACATATGTAACCCTCGCATCATCACACATATCTTATCACTCACATCTCACATCAAGGGAAAATAAGAATGTGAAATGTCACTGCATATCTAACAAGAAAATACCTCTCAGAACAGAGCTCAAGGGAAAATACATAGAAGCTAACCAAAAATGACAAGAAATACAAACACATAAGAAAAACAAAAAACTGCACATGTTTCCTATATTCTAAGATTGTCGATGAACATGGAAAAACTGTACGTATTCTGGGAATGTTTCTGTAATTCTTTCAACCAGGCTGTCCGGAAACGTTTGTGCCAGCAAAGCAGGACGTTTCTGCATCAGGGAAATAACCACCTCTTGTATGTCCACGTCATCCAGAGAGCCTGCGTTTACTCAAGAGGCAAAGTGGTCATGAAACTATCCTCCCGTGTTATAGGCAAAAACAGATTGGGGTAAGAAACTTACCCAATTCAATGTCTTGGGTTTCCTCATCAATGTCTCCTTCCTCGATAGCCTCAATTGACTCACCCGCAGCAGCTAGTGCATATCTTTCAAGGAATTCCTCTTCTGTTTCTTCTCGCACATCGTCATCGTCCGAATCCTAGTTGCATTATTTTTTATGTTGAGCAGTGTGCTTAAGCGTGACAAGATAGAAAGAAGAGTCTTAATTATGTTACCTCATCGTCGTCTTCGGAGTCTTCGTCTTCATCGTCATCATCAAGATCTTCAGCGCCATC
This sequence comes from Bothriochloa decipiens, assembly GCA_023333625.1. Taxonomy (NCBI): domain Eukaryota; kingdom Viridiplantae; phylum Streptophyta; class Magnoliopsida; order Poales; family Poaceae; genus Bothriochloa; species Bothriochloa decipiens. The sequence goes on along the minus strand of JALGXP010000350.1, from coordinate 3,614 downwards.
ATCATCATCATTGTCCTCGTCCTCTTGAACTTCCTTCAGCTGAATGCAAGATTCCATCAGTGATACATAGCAGTCTTGTACCACTTTGGTGCCACCCATGGAAAGGGACACGAGATGGTTAATCACCCTTGATAAGGTCAGCACTGCATCAAGGAAACAAACAATTAAAAGACAGACCCACATTCATAGGATGTCAGAGAGAGAATATCAATGGTGTTAAACACTGCAGTGATCTGTACATAGCTACTTACCAGCTAACTTGATCTCGGATTCAGATGACAGGCCAGGATTGAATGAACTGCTTGAGACTTGTGCCAGTGCAGATGTCCAGATTGCAAAACCATTACCATCAAAGTTGTTCAAGACTTGTTTGATGGCATCTGGATAGCAAATGTAGCATGAAGATATTGCCAACAATAGTGGTTTCCATAGCCCAGCAGGACTGTCAGATATAGATTTGAATCGGGAAAATGCTGCTTGTGCAAAGGATTCAGCAATAGTCTTTCTAGCATCTTGTGTTCCAATGGAGAAATTTGGAGCGTGCAGTAGTGTATGGATGCATGAGCATGCACTCCATGTTGCAGACGGGTAAGCTGCAATTGCCCTAGTCACAAAGTTAGAAACCCGACCAATGACTGAACTCTGTGAACCATTTTCAGACTGCGAGAGAAGCATTTTCAGGAAGAAACCATCGAGGTCAAATCTTTGATGGAAATTGACAGCTTCTTTAATTGCGTTGAAAACACCCTGATCCTCCATCTCCTCCCAAGAATCCCAGTTAGCAATAGTGTCAGCCCATATAGCTACCAGCTCAAAGACCTTCATACTTGCAGTTTCTTCCATGCATGTAACAGAACTCATGACAAACTCAAGTAACACAGAAGCATCATTTACACATGACGGAGGTGGCAATGCAGAACCGATGCTCTCCTAAAATGAATGTTGAAAAAAGTCAAGCAAATTTTACTGCATGAATACCTCAAGACAACAGGTCAACAGTAAACCTAACATACCATATTGTCAGCTTGAGATAACCAAGCTTTTTGTAACAGTAATGAAATTGTTTGAGCAATAGCAGACTGGCCTGACTGCCAGACCCTCTTTTCATGTGTCTTGTTTTCATCTGGTGCAGAGCTCTCCCAAGCTTGAACCATTGCTACCAGGGCTGAAAAACCCTGTTCAACAACCTACACAGCAGATATATTAAATAGTGTGGTTGAGATTTCCACAAGGAATCCAATACACCAGGAATACTGGGATATGATGAAAGGTGGTCATGCAGGCATGACTCAGGAAAAATGCATTTTTCTAAAAAAAAAGTTAAGTTGTCAGTAGATCCAAATGAATTTTATGGTATTAATTATTCAAAGTTTACAAGTTAGGTTGGAGATTCTTGTGTACCATTTTCAGTACCAATGTGTATACTAATCAGCTAATCCATAATTTGCCAAAGGCTGGAAATAATATTGTTAATATGAAACTAATAACTGACGATAAGATTAAAGGCAGGCATGGTGATTTAACCTACTTGCACAAAGTACCAAAATATTGACCACACAGAAGAAAGATGCACTACTACCTGAGGCCAAGGATCTGGAGCAGGGGGCAAAAGCTCCATTACAGTATTGGCAATGTCAGACACAATTTCAGGAATATGAGACAGAACTTTTTCTTGTCCACCCTCAACTATTGTGCCCAGAAGCTTAAACAGAATAGCAGACTCATTTTCATCTCCGTTACTTATTCTTTTCGCGACCACTTGCAAAAGAACGAGCCAGTCAGGTGGAGCATAACTATTCTGAAAAAAAAAAAACAGAGACAAAATATGTCAGTTTATACTTCCAGGTGCAAGCAGACTACAATGAAAAATACTGCATTGACTCTTACCTCGATGAGTTCTGCAATAGCACCAGAAGCAGAGGCACAAACTGGATAACAAGTTATGTCACCCACATCCTCCATGGTCAACGCCTTCATTAAGGACTGATAAATACTAGTACTCATGTCCTACAAGAAAGCAAACAAGAATTAGAAAGCCAAATATATAATGCACAGGAATATACATATTACATAGAGCCTTTGCTTTGATCCAGCATGTCCTATGGGATGATGGAACTAAGAAACAGGGAAAGCATGTAACCTCTGGTAGACATATGGCAAGCTGACCAATGACCCAATTAGCCGTTGAAATCAAATATGGGTTGCATGGATCCAAAGCATATAATGGAAGAATCCGGTTCCTGATCAATGTAATTGTTAAATCTTTCCTTTCAGTCAGAAACTGCAAGATGGATACTGAAATGAATTAGCATTTCATATGAAATGAAATCATAGGACACACTAGAAGGCTATAATTTAAAAATCTTACATCTTGGAGGCCTCCATATGCCATCAAAACTCCAAAATAACTGAAATGGAACCATTTAGTACATCAAGAAAATAGTAAAGTAAATAAACATAGTGTTTTGTCTAAACGTCGTAATCCTTTCTTTTATGATAAAGACAATTGAACTGATTCTTATGATCTTACTTCCGCACTGCCATTGATGATGCCTCTTCACCATGGGAAGGTATAGGAAATTTTGACAGGAATGGGATGACTAATAACTCCCCAATTGAGCTCCTTTGAGATTTCCCTTTACTTTTATCACCTTTCTTACGCTTGGATGCTGCAGATGCAACTGGTGGACCCTGAAACCAAAAACAAAATTGTAAGAAAATGATAGCACCAGTTCCACATTCTATTTTAATTCAACAAACTACATGGTTCAGAGAAAAATATCAAATGTGTAGGAACTTGGAGATTGAATGTAGTCATTGAAATCGCTTGATATAGGATGAGTAAGATGGCTTAAATATAGCAAAACGATCTCTTAAAATGTTTTCCTCAGCCTGAACTCAATACTATGTGTGTTCAACAAATTAGAATAAAAAAATGAATCACAACCTTTGATAGCGCTATAACACCAAGTAAATTGATTGCACTTTTTCTGGCAGTGAACAAATCCTCAGTCCATCCTGAAATGTCATCCTGGCAATAAATATATCAGCAACAGAAGGAACACCAGAAACAGAACTAGAAACACTGAATCCTGTCCTTACAAGTTCAGAAGGAAGATTCTTTTGCATATACTCATCAGTATCCTCCTCCCATTCTGATATATCCTATTATAGACAAAAGTTAGGACTTAGGATAAAAGAAGTGCATATTGGGCATGTGTTATTTATGACCAAAAGATAGGGAGCTAACCTTCTCATTCAATGCTAATGCTGGAAAAATGGCTGAATCAAGAAGTGAAGAAAAATGTGGTGAAACTAGTCTCCATCCCTTCAAATAAAGGGAGCAGATGGACATCAATTTTTGAACATATGAGAGAATTATCATCCCAACTACTTGGTGCAGATACTTACCGGTCCTGTTTCCAAAACTCGAGAAATTGCATCAAATGCTAATGAAAAAATCCGATCAGGGAGAGACTCAAGTTTCTGCAATCATTTGGCTATATTAGGATCTAATCCAATGGAATTAAAAACAATTATTCCAACATTCATTAATCTATCTTGCTCAAAAAAAAAAAACATTCATTAATCTAGAATGTCAGCATTTACCCAGA
>JALGXP010000349.1:0-36739 GCA_023333625.1 Bothriochloa decipiens | reverse complement strand
AACAGTTCTCCAAAGAAAATGGCAGATACACCGAAGAAACTAAATGCGCACTAATGCTCACTAATACATATGCTGAGTAAAGAAGCAGTTATGCCTAGTGACTAAGGACTTTCCATTGTGCACAACAATCAATTATCTCATGTAAGATTCCATTATCTAGTTCACCATGTGCCATTAGTTTAATATAAGCGAATGGATATTCGAGCTGTTAAACATGTTTTTGATACATGAGTCACAACCCAGTTCTAGCACATACACACCCAGCAGAACCAAGCGTTAATACTGCTTAGATATGGCAAAACAGCCATCTGTGTTTTACTGAATCTTTATTGAAAAAACAGTTGTTGAATTAAAAGGGTGAAGAGTTACTTAGAAAACTTGGTTCTACAGTTCTGATTTATTTCTTTCACAGAATCACAGCCTTCAAAAGCTCCCAACTTACATGGGGATGTACCAGGTAACAGAAGATGTTCGGCATCTGAAATCAAGGCTCAACTATCTTGAATCAAAATTGGAAGAGGTAAGCTGAACATCATGGGCTAATTTCCACTATACTTGAACAAGTATCAGGATTAGATTTTCATTTAATCATGAAGATACACTAATATGTTTCTGTTTCGTAGACTGAAAAGATGATGATAATGCAACAGCGAGGAATGGTATTTGTTGAACTTCAACGATATTTATATCACCATCTGCAAAATGTAGAACAATGTGTTGTTTAAAAGAAAGAGTATTCAAGCATAAAGTTTTTAGCTTCGCTGGTAAGTAAGAAATACGAAAAAGCTAAAGCCATTTAGCCACAACACCCTTCTCAAATTCCCATCCTGTTACAGTTTGTCCTGAAATTTGTTGGTGGCAACTAACACGTTTATTTATAGTTACAATTAACCAATAAAAGAAGCTACATTTTCTAGTCAGACCCACATTGGTTCTCGTAGATTCTTCGTGCCATGTTTTCTGATGCAGGCATTTGCACCAGATGCTGGAAGAGCCATCCATGTGGAATTTAATTTAATAAAATGGCCCCCCACAGATTTTATTGATGCATTCATTTCGGATTTGTTAGTTTACATCTGGAGGAACGACTCATAGTCAGCTGATACCTCATCCATGTTTGAAACTGAGCACTGTAGACACTGTCTGGACATTCATATTAACCGAATGGTTGTTGCAAACTTCTTACTGTTGAAACTGCTCTTTTACCATCATTGAATTTGCTTCGTTTTAGATCTTAGTTATTAGATATTGGTTATAATTCGCTTATATTATTCATAATATGTTGCAATGCTTCCGCTTGCTCTTTATAGTGTTCATGACACTTCTTTGTATCTCACATGGTTTACCTTCTCCAACAGAGTTCTGAATGCGGGATGGTTCGTATGTGGCAAGAGAATTTAATGGCAGGGGCCCTCCAAAATGTTGGAGAGGTGAACAGTGAACTTATTATTAGTACTGGATATACACCCGTGTGTTGCATAGGGTAACGATGTTTTATTCCGCTATGGTAACTCATGTGGCGTGCGGCTTAGATGACATATTTAGAAAGTAGAAAGATACAAATTTAGTTACATAGACAATTTTTTTGTGGATACCTACTTTTGGGGTTTTTGATCATTGGATGGCGCGACAGGTGGTACTGGATTAACCTACGATGTCCCAATAGAAAAATAACAGAAGATATTAATATTCAACTGTTCTAGTGAACTGAAGAATTAACAATCTTCAAGTAGTATCCTTGCTACAACACATGAAACAGATCTACGTCATCTAAAACGTGACTTCTGAATTAATAAACTGGAATCTCTGCAGTTTGAACCACCGCAATAATTAAAGGTAACAATCAAAAACTGGAATCTCTGCATTCATAGTCTTTCTTACCAAAACAGTGGAAAACATGAACGACTTATTTCAATTTTTTTTTAATTTGAGCAGACGACTTATTTAGTTGTGACCACTTGTCCCCAAGAAGAACGAGGCTAATGCCGGGTCCTGTTTTGTTTAATTTTACGGCCCACTACATGAACCAGGCCCCTCTGATTTACTTTTTTGCGTGTCCCTATAATTATCTTGGGACACTACGTACAAGGTGATGCGCAAGGCATGCAAATCCAAGCTGAAGAATAGGACTTCTTGGTTTGGTGACCATGGCACATCATCACGTCAAGAAGGGCACCGACAGTCTCCTGCCGGTAGCAGCACTGCAGCGCGCAGCAGGTAACTAACTATATATTGTAATCATGCTCAGGTGCACGCATGTTCTTCCTTTTTCTGTCTTGGTTCCGCATATAAATATGCCACTAGCGTGAATCATGCCATGCTCTCATGAGACGTAACACTATACCACAGCCCAAACTGGCGTCCAACTAAGGGTCACTAAAAGTATCGAAATAGCGTTGGACGGTCGGTCACTATATATTTGTGGCAAATGGTTGGACACTATATGTTTCTGTTATGTCCGAAGGTTGGTTGGTATTTTTATTTTGGATTAGCGTTCGACGGTCGGTCGCAATAACTGATTAACTAGGTCAGCCGGTCGGTCGGTGTATCAAATTGGGCCTGCATGCCCATGATTTAGCCTGTTTCGCGCCTAAAATCTGGAAAGCCCACACATCGGAGCAGAGTTGGCGTTGGTCCCTACCGCAAGTGCCGTCTAAAATTTAGCGTCCCACATGTCAGATGAGAGTTAGTTTTGGAAAACCCTAGCTTCAATTACATCCAGCCGCCGCTGACACTGTCCCAGCCGCCGCTCACACACACGCAGAGGCCGAATACCGCCGCCACCGCTCACAGACACATCAGACTCCCGCCGACGCCGCTCACACACGCGACTCCCGTTGCCGCCCTAGGCCTAACTCCCCCGCGCCTGACTCTCCCCGCCACCCCTTGTGCCCGAAGAGCGCCTTGTCGCCGACGCGCGGCCGACAGGAAGGCGGCGCTCCCCGCCGCCCCATGCGCCAGAAGAGCGCCTCATCACCGGCGCGTGGCCGCCAGGAAGGCGGCGCTCCCCTGCCCGAGTCCCCCTGCTGCCCCCTGTGCTAGAGGCCACACTCGTGAAGGTGGCACACCCCTCGTTGCTGGCATGGAGGCTATGCTCCCCTCGTCTTCAGCAGCATCCAAGGTGGTCGCTGGCACCACTGCCTGGAAGGTGTCAGAGTGCGGCCAAAGAAGAGGAGAAGGCCTTCGAGGACACTCTCACCAATGAGCAGCCGTGAGAGGTAGTGCCATGACCGCCCAACATCCTTATTTCAATTCTCCTCATGGATCTAATGATGCTATGAACTGAGGCGCTTTTGCTAAGTCTGGTTCGTGCATATCAAAGCCTAATGGTGGAGTTAATGTAATTCTATCTTTGTTTAGCAACTAATTCTTTCACTAAGCAAAGAGTTATAGAGCTTAGCCACTAATTCTTTCATGAAGAGAACTGGATCTGAAACTATTTTGACAGATTTTTATATTTGTCACTTTTACATTTGAACTGGTGGTTAACTTGTGGTAAAATAGCCATGAATATGTTTCACTTTTGCATTTCAATCTATTTTGACAGATTTTCCTATGTGTCACTCTTACTAGTTTTAGTATAAGCTCAAAACATTCTCTTGTCAGCATCAACAAATCAAGATTCATAGAATTATCCTGTGCACATAGTAGTTTTTTGTTGATTTGATGGAGTATCTGATGCTTTGAAATCTCTTTCTGTAACAGTTGGGACTTCTCAATAAAATCTGAAAAGAACACGCGAGTAGGGGCTGTGAGGTGTCATTGTGCTGATGCCAGGAGTTTAGATCTAGGAGGTGTCTTCCTGCTGGAACAATTCAAGATCTGGTGTCCTGTGGAAGAAACCATCGTGTTTGCGTGGACTTAAAGCAAGAGGACCAGGTGATGCTCTCTTCCTCTCTCAAGTCTGCATGTGTGCTTATTTTAAGAACCCTTAATTTGTGGTACCCCAAGTTTCAAGGATGGATTATATGATTTGGACAGCTTGTTCTCCCCTCAGTAACGATGCATAAGTCTTGGATTGATGATGATGCTAGGTAAAAGATAGTAGCTTCATAAATAGTGAAATCACTATATGTATCTATATAATATGGCTTTTAACACAAAAGTTTCTTGTAGGCATGAAAAGGCATATTTGCAAGGAGTGGACAATTTCTTAGCTTTTGCATTTAATAACTCAGCATTTGGTAGAAAGAAGTGCCCATGTAGAAAGTGTGTCAACTCTTTCTGGAAAGAGGCTAGTGAGGTCCGTGAACATTTGATATGTGATGGGTTCCTAAGAGGGTATAGAACATGGAATTTACATGGAGAAGCTACCCCTTGTGTGAATCATGGAGACTCTGCTGGTGATGATGTTGAGGGTCTGGATGAGTCCAATGAAGACGATGACATATTTGATTTGATTAGAGACTTAGCTACTGGCTTAGATGATAAGGGAGATTATGAGGAAGACAGTTCTGTTCTAGATCCTTGTAAGGAGCTAGTTGCCATTCAAAAGTTAGTCGCAGAAAACAGCAAAGCATTGTTCCCTAATTGCAAGAAATATACACAACTTCGATTTATTATTAGATTGCTCCACCTAAAACTCCTTGGAGGATGGTTTGACAAATCTTTCAACCTGCTACTAGATCTACTTAATGATCATTCCCTGAGGCTTCAGCACTAGCTAAAACCTTTCATGAGGCTAAAAAATTGGTGAAAACCATAGGAATTGGGTATACTAGTATTCATGCCTGTGAAAACAATTGCATTCTCTATTAGAAAGGGAACATAGATTTGGATTCATGTCCAAAGTGTTAGGTTTCACGGTGGAAATCAGTAAGGAAGTCTCTAGATGGGAAACATACATATAAGGTTCCTAAGAATGCTACTTTCCAATAAAGAAATGTCTCCAAAGGTTATTTTTGTCTTCAAAAACAGCAAGTCTAACAAGATGGCATGATGAAGGCAGAAAAAAAGATGGTCTGCTAAGACACCCAGCAGATTCACCTCTATGGGATGACTTTGATAAGAAGAATCCAAAGTTCACTGAAGATAGTCGAAATATTCACCTAGCATTCACCACCGATGGTTTTAATCCTTATAGAATGCAGAATGTTAGCTATAACATTGGCTCGGTACCTATATTCCCTTAGATTTTCCACCTTCAGTGTGCATGAAGCAATCAAATTTCATTTTGTCTTTTCTGATACCTGGTAAGGAGGCTCCAGGTATGGATATGAATCTCTATTGTGAGCCACTTGTTAATGACTTGTTAGATATGATTGAAAATGATGTTAGAACTTATGATGCTTCGAAGGGAGAGTTCTTCCAATTGCGGGCAGCAATATTGTGGACTTCTACTGATTTCCCGGGTCTAGGATACGTGTCAGGATCTGTGACCACTGGTGAAGCAGCATGTCCGGATTACCACTTGTTTAAAGAATCCTTTATACTTGGAAATGGTAACAAGAATATTTATATGTGCCATCGAAGATTCTTGCATGAAAATCACCTATTTAGGTTTGATAGATTTGGTGGTAAAGACTTTAGGACAGCACCTGCACCACTTATTTGGGAGGAAATTTTGGAGTGCACTAAAGATCTTAGCACTAGTTTTGGCAAGGATCCATCTGGAAATAAACCATCATGCAAGAGACGCTAGGAAGGTGAACCATTAGTCATTTACAAGAGAAGATCTATTTGGTTCAAATTTCCATATTGGAAAGATTTGATGTTCAGACATAATTTTGACTTCATGCACATAGGAAAAAATGTTTGTGAAATCTTGTTGAACACATTCTTGGGCATCATTGGAAAATCAACAGATAATCTGAACTATTGCTTAGACCTTCAAGCTCTAGGTATTAGAAGTGATCTTCACCCAGTTGAAGTAGAGGACCAATTTTATTTGCCACCTGCATCGTACTCAATGAGTAATGATGTGATGAAATTATTTTGCCAAATACTAAAAGGGGTGAAGTTTCCTGATGGTTATGCATCTAATATAAGACATAATGTACAAGTGAATGAGAGGAAGGTATTTGGGCTTAAGAGTCATGAGAGTCACATTATTCTACAAGACTTGCTACCAATTGCTGTGAGAAAGATATTACCAGAAACAGTCAGTACTGCAGTGATTCGAATATGTAATTTCTTCAAGAAACTTTCTAACCCTATCATTCGAATAAGTGATATGGAAAGTGTACAGGCTAAAATAGATGAAACCCTGAGCCTTCTTGAGACTATATTCCTTCCATCTTTTTTTAACATGATGGTACACTTGATGGTACATCTTCTTGCCCAAGCTAAAATAGCTGGTCCAGTCCATTTTCACAGTGATGTTGTGTCATGTAGAAAAGTTCCTCTCATGTTGCACAAGTACCACATGCTTTCATCTTGTAAACCCTAGCTCTTGCATCCATGTTGCATTTTAATTTACTTATGATTTGGATTTTATTTGGATTTATGTATTGCTTAATAAATACCAACAATATTTATTTAACAAATAAATAAATATCCAATCTATGGGAATAATACCCAACCTAGCTAGGACTATGTATGTCCACTAGTGAATTCTTTTTCAATTTATATAAATACCTATATTTTTATATAAATAATTTTGGAAAAGAGAAAAAGAAAAGAGAAAAGAAATAAAGAAGAAAAAGGAAAAGGCCTTTCGCCAAGTCTACCAGCAAGCCCACACCGGCCCTTTTCTTTTTCCTTCTTTCTCCTTTTCTCTCCGCGCAGCCGGCCCAGCAAGCAAAGGAGGCCGCCGGCCCGCGAGGCCCAGCAAGAAGGAGCCGCCCGCCTCGCGTCACGACCGAAGGAGCCAGCAGCTGCCGCTGACTAGTGGAATCCGCCGCGGGACCCACATGTCATATGTTCCCCAAGGTCCCCCATGCCAGGCCATTGTGCCTGACGTCGCACGTGTCAGGGCTTCTCCCCTCGTGTTGCCCCTAAGAAAACCACCCCAGCCGCTCGATCCAGCCCTCCGCCTCATCGACGCGTGCCAGGTTGCCACCTGGACCGACCAGCCGATAGCAAAATGCCCACGGCACGGGCATTTTCCTCCCACGCGCGCGCACATGCGCTGCCGCCGCGGGGAAACTCTACTGCTATAATGCATTTCAGCACCCAACCCTTGCTAACCCCCTCATGCTGACCTCTTAGACCCAGCCGAGCCCACCGGGTGACTTGGACCTTCTCTGGACCGCTTGATCAAGCTTCCTCGCCCGAACGCCGTCCACCGGCCACCTACCACCTCGACTCCTCTATATGAGTGGCACCCCGGTGCCCTAGGGCTTCCCAGCCGCCACCACCACTCTGGTGGTTTCCAATTTAGCCACCAGACAACTCAATTGGAGGAGAAGTGGGAGGTAGAAGGAGAAGGGGGCGGGAAGGAGACACCGTCGCTGAGGAAGAAGAAGAAGGATGTCGCCGCCGTACCGGAGCTACTGTGGAGCCATTGGGTTGAGGAGGTGGAGCTGTATCGCGAGCCAATGCTGTTGGACTTCGTACCGCAACTTCCTTCCCCTACAAACGCCGGTGAGCACCGCCGCCATCGCCGCTCTTCCAACCTCCGCCTCGTGCTTTGTCCATGGCGCTCCACACCGTGAGCGTGTAGGCTAGGACATCACCGGTCGCCTTGGACACACTGACGCACTCACACACTGACCAGCCAAGCCACAAGGACCACGGCGTCCGGAGGACGCCGGAGCTGCCAGCTGCCATGCCAGTTGCCGCCCGCCGGGCGCTGCCACGGCGAAGCCGTCTCGTTACCCCCACCAGTGAGCCTTGTTCTACTTTGTCAATAGATCTGTGAATGCTTTGACATACTGAATCCCATGCGCATGCAATCTGTTGGAACGCGACACCGAAGGACCACCGACGCTCGACCATGCCATCGCCATGCCGCTCTGGAGCGCCGCCGTGGCGAGGGTGCAGTGCTCATCTCTGACCACCTCATGGAGAAAGAAGATACTGGAGAGCTTCGCTGTGCAGCGCTGCACCAAGCCGAGGAGAGGATGGAGGCCAGGGAGCCTCCCAAGGTGCCGTGCTGTGCACCGCGGTCACGCCGGAGCTCCACCGTGGGTGTTGCTGCCCGTGCGGACGCCGCCGTGGGTTGAGGTCACCGTCGACGCTGCAGGAGTGTATTGGGCGACCCCAATCGCGCTTCCGTGCCTTGCCTTGTTTTGAAATTGAACGCAGTTGAGCTACAGCCATGCGCCATCGCCGTCGACCCTCCGCTCACCGTGGAGCATGCCACCGGGAGCCAAACTTCCACCTTGAAGGCTACCTCCGTGATCGCCGTGATGATGGAGCTGAAAGACCACTGAGTCTCTGGGAATCAAGGGTCCCTCGCCATCGTCGAGCCCTACCGACGGGCAAAGGAAACAGAGGAAGGGGATGGATTGGTAAAGGGGATATTGGACGTGGTCTACGTGGACCGGAGTCACTGCTTGTGGGACTAGGCGGAGTTGGTGCAGCAAGGGCTAGTCTATGGACCGCATGGACCAGAGGACGACACTGTGGATGCTACTCACGTGAACTTGAGTCGCTGACTGTGGACCCTAGTGTGTTCAGTGCACCGTGGACAAGGGACAGTGAGCTGAGCCCATTTGGGATCCAGACGATGACTTGGCAGCACCAGAGCGCGGCACATGGCGGCCGAGCCCGGCCCATATCTGGCCCACTCAGCCCATTAACGGCCCATTAACGGCCAGTGGGGCTCACTGTCAGTTGACCGTTGACCGTTAACTGATGACGTCAGCAGTGATGTCACCCCGGACCCACATGTCAGGCGATCGTTGACCCAGTCAATACTAACGTCAGCATGACGTCATTCGCCACGTCAGCTGCTGTGTTGTCTCCGTTTGACCCACACGTGACCCGTGGACCAATCACGTGCTGCCATGTGTCAGCACTCGAATAATTCAGTACTTTTCTTTTTTAGAAAATAGTTAAATCTTTGAAAAATCATAACTAATTCATACAGCTTAGAAAATTATGATCCACATACCCATAGTGCATTTGGATCTTTTATTTGGTATTCATTCTTTGTGCTAATCTATAGGGGTCGCTTATGTGACTATTAATTCTCGGTTACAGGCTCGAGTGAAGACAAGTCTGATGACAGTGACTACCAGGAGAAGTCCGACAGCTACGTCAGTGAAGGTGCCACATCTCACCCAACCTCGTAGATCCCATTACGCATGGCAAATGTAGTTTGGCTAGTGCTTTAATTTCTGTTGCAATATAATGGATCGTCTGTGCTAGGAATGCATAGTAGATTACTACTTGATGAGCCTTACCTTGTTGTAGCCTATCACCTGCTTACCCGCTGTTAGGTTAGCCACTTGCTTATCTGCTTTATTTATTCATATATACTTCACTCGCTTACATTTTGATGCGACGTGATGAACCCTGGGAGGGCCTGGAGGTTGCCAGGCTTGATGTGTGTGTTGATAGATCAGATGGGCACGTGAGCTGATGAAGCTGTTCCTGGGTTTGGGGTGGAACTTACAGAAGGGAGTAGGGTGAGGGTTGAGTCGATCGAGACAGGATCTATGATGAGCTTTTGGAGCGAGTCTTGCCAGGGAATGTATCTGGACATTTCCATGATTAGCAGTCCATGGCGGACTAACTATGATGTGATGGTGGTCTTCCGGTGTGAGCCTCTGAGGGGTGGAACCCAAGACGAAGGTGCCATGGAAGCACGCTAAAGATCAACCCTGGAGAAGACATCTTGGCTTGGTCACACTTAGGAACTGTTAAGCTGGTAACCGGATCATAGGAATCTCTTGCTTTCCACTCGCTTTCCATTGGGGGGAAGATGGCCGAACCGCTGGATAGATCGATGCCATTACTATCAGGCGAGCGTGTGTCAGGGAGGTAGGAGCATGTTGATGTCTCACACCCTTTCGAGACGATCATGATGCTCTGCGGGAATGGGATCATGAGATAGACTCTTCACAGTATCAGCCACTCTAAGGGTGTTCCAGAGCCGAGAGGTAGGATGGCATTGTCTATGGCAGTAGGCGCCTAGAATCTGCCTAGGTGGTGATCAACACCAATGATGGTTATCTAGTGGATTAGTGAAACCTCTGCAGAGTGTATGGTTGATCGATCGATACATATGCCGACTTGTTCGGCTATGGACCTTTCCTGTATTCTGCTTGCACCGGACTAGAGAGTGGAGTGTTCTACCTTCCCCCTGAATATGATTTTCGGCCGTGAGCCAGGTTGAGGGCTGCGGGCTGCTGAGGCAAGCCGAGAGGGAGTTGGCTTGTCGACACGAGTCTGAGATGGTGTTGGAGAATTTGGAATGGTGTTTCAGAGATGGATGGTGATGGATGTTGTGGGTATGGGAATGTGTATAAAACTTGCTTTTTAATTACTTATTTACTTGATCGCCGCATAGGAAACCCCAGCCTTTTATAGGTTCTTTTGTTTATATCCATGTTTTGCATCCAATTTTTCATAAAGCAATGCATAGGGTGGGAGTGGCCAGTAGACATCGTACTGAAAATTTGGTTTCAGGTTCAAGGAGTGAGTACTCATCTGGGGAGTACAGTGTTTGATGGTTTCGTACCTACGCTCAGGTTGGATCAGAGATGATAGCTTCTACACCTTCAAGCTTTTAATTTTATGCTACATGAACTCTGATTCTGCCAAGTGGTGTTGTAATAAGTTATTTTAATCCTCTCTATTGCACTCTTTTGTTCAATGTATGGATGATGATATTCAACTGTTATTAGGTAATGTGATTTAAATGGTCATGTTACACTTTGACTCAGTGGATTTTCCTTCACGGAAATCGAGGTTGTTTCACCAATGATGAGTGCATGCAAGTACAACAGCTATAATATTAATGGATTCTGTTTCTATACAAAATCCTATGATGAGGGAAGACCTATTCCAAATAGTGGGGTTGCTGAGGCAACAACCTTTGAGGGGGGCAATAACAATGATGGGATAATAAGAAACGATATCTACTATGGGGTTATTAAGGAGATTATTGAACTAAATTATTAGCACAAAGGAAGAGTGGTCCTTTTCAAGTGTGATTGGGCTAACAACCGTGTTCAGGACAAATAGGTAAAAACTGATAAATTTAGGATCACATCTGTTAACTTTAAGCACTTGTTCAATATGGGCGAAAAGATGTGTGATGAGCCTTTCATTCTAGCATCACAAGCAATTCAAGTGTACTATGTTCCTGAGGATCATGATTGGTTTGCTGCTGTTCAGTCCAAACCAAGAGATGTGTATGACTTAGATAATTTAGAGAATGAGCACACAGATAATGATACTGGATCAGTATGGCCATTGCATGATCTGAGAGCAGATGTGACTGTGGATATTGTAAATGGGGTGGTCCCTTTAGTTCGAACTGACATAGATGGCACAATTGTTGATAAGAAAAAAGCTAAGAAACAGTCTAGAAAGTATGTTTTTTGTTGCTGCTATAATTATGCTATTAATCTTTTATTCATCCTTGTATAGAACTAATTGTACAAGTCCATTTTCAGGAAAACAAATGGCAAGCGGAAGAGGAAGTAGTTAGGAAACTCCCCTTACTGAGATTGAACAGCGGAGGAATAAGACCATTGCAGAAAACCAAGCCTGTAAGTACATGGTGGAGTACATGGCCAAGGGTAGCCTGGAGAACCATCTCTTCATATGTGAGCCTGTAAGTTTCGTTGCCTTCTTTTCTGATGCCTGATGCAAGATGCAATTGATGACTTGCTTGCCCACCTGACAGCTAATAGCTTCATGTATGCTTATGTTGTTCATTGAAATCAAGTAGTTCAGTACTGATATGCTGAATTTGATTATGCATCCAGTACTTCCCAGTACTTCCGTACTGATTGCATTTTTTAGCATCCAGAAAGGTTGGGCACTTAATATATAATATTCGAAATGGCTTGGCTTGTGTCGAAATGGTTAGGGACCAATTAAGCGATGAATTGATAGATAAGTAAGGCAAGGTGGTATTTCCTGTTATTTTGCGTGGTGCTTCTTGCATAGATTTGAGTAGATTTACAGGTTATGATTTGTGTATTGGACATGAAGGATTGCTGACTGTTTTGTACAGTAATTTCAGCATTTTGATATGGAGGATTCTGCTGGATTACAAACTCTAGTGGTTGACTTCCTTGGCTTTGCGGATTTGAACTGCAATGTTGCTTTTGGTGTACCATTAGTCGTTAGATAATTGGGTTTAATGATTGAATACTCCAAACTGTTAGCTCAAACAGACCTGTTGCTTTTGGACGGTAAAGCTATGGACTTAGAAACATTTGGACATTCAATTGGACATTCAATAGTCCTTTAGAAGAAAAAAAAAAAAAGAATAGCTTTGTTGTATTTCTTGCCTCATCTTTGGCAACCTGGAGATTTTTCAATACTTTTGTTTCTCAACCTTTCTGGATGCTAAACAATGCAATGGTTAGGAACTTCATGTGCTTATGTCGAAATGGCTTGGCTTGCTGGTCCACGACAGTTGTATAGTTAGGGACCAGTTAAGCGATGAACTGCTAGACAATCCAGGCCTGCCGAACAGGCTGAGCATCTCTATTCTGGTTTTAGGGGAATAGCAGCTTGGTAGAATCAATAAAAAATTGCACATTGATTTCTATGAAGGAGAATGTACCACTACTAGAGTACAGTGCACACCATATATCTCTAGTTTTCAGTTTATATATCTTTATTTCAGCTTATATCTCTCACGTAGCTGAAAAAACTGAGTGGGCAATTAGAAGTGCTACTTAGTATACATGTTTATTTTGGCCTTCTTATACTTTACATGGACAGGTTAAGTTTTATTTATTTGGCAACAAAGAGGTAGCAGTATTTCTAGAACAACTGATGGATGTAATCTTTTATTTGCAGGTGGGAGGTAATGGCTAAGGGGACCTGATGCACTCTAATTAAAGATTAATGCTGTTGGACATCCTAACTAGCTAGAGATGAATGCTTTTGTTAAGACTTAAGTGATGAATTGTAATAAGTGCAAGCAAACCATATGAGATGTGAACTGTGCAACTAGTGCAAACATCTGAGTTATGTATTATTCTATCTTGATGGCCAAACTGCCTTGATGTAACTTATTTATCCAAGTTGAGCTTATGGATATATGATATAATGAGCTATGATTAGCTTCATTGTCATGATTTTGTATTGTCCAAAACAAAATTGGTGATTTTATGGTTTCTTGATAGTATGTTTGATTGTATGATTAGTGCTAATCCTAAGGTTAACTAAAGGATAATTATGTTGTTAATTTCTTGTATTGACAGTGTCTAGTAGTTGGACGCTATATAATACATAGCAGCTGACTATTGGTCGCTATAAGTTGGTAACTGGCGTCGAACGGTCGGTCACTATATATTTAACGCATCGTCCAACGGTCGGTCGCTATAAGTATGATCGGTCGCTATAACTTATACCGACGTCACTTATGGGGACCGTTCAAGTCGGTCGCTATAAGTCAGTATAGCGACCGTCCATAGGCCGCTGTAGTTAGGCCGTGGTATAGTGTAAATTGATGATGACCCAAGTCCGGTGCCTAGGCTGAAGTGCTGCACGAGCACTCATGCTGATGCTGGACGATTCTCCACCTGGCCCTGCCGTCGGTCTGCTAGCTGCTGCCAATGATTGGCATGGCCGGCCTGATCGACGCAGCTAGCAGACCCATGCGTCAATGTCAATCAGGCAGCGTCTCAGCGAATGAATTCAACGGCGTGGTCGTCAGCGGCAGGGGAACGGCTACGACAAGAAACAAAAGAGGGCCGCTTCCATCTCCACTCCCCTTTGCTACGTGTCGATAGCCGCGGCCATCCAAATAATCATTAGTGTTCTTTAGCAAAATCAAATAATCATTAGTGGTGTCGGCAACTCAAGTTACATACACCACGCTTGATTCCTTCGGTTGGAATCCATGCAATGCGCCATCTCGGGAGTTGCAGGCTCAAGGTTGGCACCTGCGTCAGGGTACGTATATTTAATTACGCAACTGCGCCATCTGCATCCTGCATTAGTTTGCAGAAAAAAAAACATTTCGATTTGCAAATAGTTACAAAATGTGCAGCTCATTCATTAGCGCCTTTTGTTGTTTCAAATACTCCAATGATTTCCCAGGAACTGGTGGCCTGTCGTGGCGCCTGCCGATCCGTTCCATTCGAGATCCGGCCGCTTTTTTAAAAAAATGATGATAAATCCTCTGCTTTTATAGAAAGCTAATGTAACCGCAGCCAGACTGGGAATACCACCAATTTACAATTCAGAACATAAGGGCAGGCATTTAAACTAGATCCGACGGCTTCTAAAGTCCCATCCTTTGATGCAAAACACCGGTGCCATAATGAAGGATGGTTGGCAACAGGCAAGTTGGGCTCAGACGCGCCCATTTGCACGGGGCCGGGGTGCTGGCCTCCTCGCTTTATAAGACGTCGCGAGCCGTTCCATTCCAGCCTTGCAATACGTTTCCTGGTGGACTCTCAAGTAGTCGTCTTTACACAAGGTCTCGTGTCAAATAACATATCTATCTTGAATAGTTCAATCCACACTGGTGTGAGTTAACTTGAAGCATATGTCTTTTTATATCTGAATAATGCGTGCAGATTTAGTAGAATCAATACCATACTGTTGTTTGTGAAGTTTCTTCCGTTTCAGAACTGCAGCTATACTGTTTTAGTGTCAAGTGACGCAATCAATCCCCTCGAAATAAAGTACTCAGAAGGAGGCAATGAGCTTTTTTTCATTTGGGGAAGTTTAGTATAGGCGATGGTTATCCAAGGAAGGAAACAGAGTATTAGATCATTACAGAGGAGCACGTGTACCTGGGTCAAGCCCATTAAAAAGGGAGCTTAGTTTCTCAAGCGATGCACGGCCTGTTATGATTTAATTTTAGTGTTTCGCAGATAAAATAAATTAAGTTTAATTTCAGCCCATGACAATGATTTATGAACAAAATAAGGAAGAACTCATGTTTCTAAAACAAAAACAATTAAGGAGGAACTCATGAACAAACGATTTCTTAGATAGATGGAAAAAATCATTTTAGGATATAGTCTCTTTGATCAGCAGAGAGGTTGGCAAATCGAGGGATTGCCTCAGTAAGTAACTAGATAACCTCTAGACAACAAACGCTTATCTACGTTATTCATTAGCAGAGGAGAGCTAAAATAGAATAATAGGGACTGGCATCTTACGTGAGACAACTCTTACAAAAAGTTATATTATATAACTCTTGACATGGTCTACAACATTCTGGTGGAGTAGTAGATAGAATTCTTCTAATTAAAATACGTTGCGTTTAGTCCGACATCGGTAATTGATGGTGAAGGAACACAATATATAAGACGGGGCAGTCATCACCTATCAGACTAGTGTTTTGGGTTGAATTAGGCCTAAGGCGTAGAAATGTTGCGAGCTCCGGTGAACCTAGGCCCGATGAACTATCGGCTCATGGACGCGCAATAAAATAGATAACTAGATAGATAGACAGAGATAAGCATATGGAGACAGACAGAAATAAAGAAATAAATAAATGTATAGATAGAGAGATAAGCACATGGAGACAGACAGATTTAAAGAAATAAATAAATGTAGTAGATGATGTAGCAATGTAGAAACTGGGTACTGTGTCATTACTATTGGACTAAACAGGAGATAGATTGAGATATCAGCACAAAAAAAAATATAATATATGATATCTAAACTTAGCACTAAGATAATAATATAGTAAGGCGTGGTAATGCCCTGTATTGATATATGATTTGGTCAGTACTTAGTGATAGCTGTACTACTTGCAATGGCACTCAGCAGCACAAGAAGCAGCGTGTACTGGATGTCTGTTGTACTGGTCATGTCCTCTCTTCCGTCATCCACCTCTGCAACAGGTAAAAAACAGGCAATGATATAATGCATTCTGATTCATCCATTTAATTTGTTAACTATCATCAACGTGCTATATATAAGGCCGTAAGCTCTGCGTGTGGCATGTTTGACTCGATTTGATTTTCTGTGAGTGTACGTTATACTTACTGAGTTTTGTTTGCTGGCTGCTTCCGTTGCTTGTGTGTGTGCAGCGTATGGTGAAGAGGACGGCCACCCCGTGAATTATATCTGCGAGACGTATCAGCAAGTAATCGCACTGTGCCGTCCTGCATGCGTCGCCAAGGGCCTCCCCATGGGCAGTAGGCCTGTGCAAGCAAGATGCTTTGGTACCTTTCCGCGTTATCAGTGCTGCTGCCACTACAAGAAATCCTCACATTAACCACCAGAACTTAGCGACCACAAACAATATGTGGTCGTCGGCTTCAATTTGCCCTTCGTTCCACAGTTTCTCAAAGTGTCCGACGACCAAAATACGTACGGTCATCGTTCAGGTCCTAGTTGTGGTCGTTGCTATGCCTTCCCTCTCATCCACCGCTTGGCACCCAGCTCCCGCACCCACTTTTCTCGCCGCGCCCCTCCATGGCTCTAACAAACTGTCGCATTTGCTACCTTCACGCGCCATAGGTGGGCAGGACCCCGGTGAGGGCGGCCACCGTGCCGCGTTGATGCATGCGCAGCCTGCGATGGGGCCGGGACTGGGATCCTCCGCTGGTCGCCCTCCTCTGCGTCTCTGCACTCCGGCGACGGGGCCGGCGGCGGCAGTGCCGGTGCTGGGCCGGGGCGAGAGGGACAGCCGTCCTCACCAGGTATGCATAAATCTAGCGACTCAGAGTCGCTATGACTACCTCGTCTAATTTCCTGTGCTGTTCTGCAGACTGCGACTCTGGGGCAAGTCGCCGGCGGCGGCTGCGATCAGGCCGAGAGGTACAGGCAGGCACGTCCGCATCTGAATTGTGAACTAGATCGGTGATCTGCATAACCACAACAGCATAGGTACGACGTACAAATCTTTGTGCTGTCTCCTATCTAATCCCTATTTGCTAATCACGATTCATGTACTGCCGGCCGCTAAATTAATTAATTAATGAGTGAAGAGTGATTGCGATTTCAGAAATCCAGACGGGCATTATTTGGGATTGTAAATTGCAGTTTAATTGAGTATTCCAGATGAATATTGTTTCTAATCTGTATTCAGAATTTCAGATAATACATAGTTCGGCTTCCATGCTAAATTCCTTTTCTGAACCTTTGTGTTCTTATGTTTCAGCTTCCAGGCATTAACTTCATCAAAGGGGATAAGTATCATAGACATATCAGCCTGTGTAATGTTGATTCAACAAGTATTTTTCTCTTTTACCATGAACTAAAGGTTAGTCTCCAAATTTTATTCTTGCTTCAGAAGATTTTTTTTCCCTTAAGTTTGTGAAAAGTCTTAATTTTACCGGTATGCTCTTACATCTATTGAAAAATTGAATTAGCAGGCCACATTCATATATCTGAAAATAACTCATTCCATCAATCGCAGACTTCAGATCGTCTCAGGCACAGTTCTGATTATTCAGTGCATATCGCAATTCAAGATGTCAACTCATGGGTTATAGAAGAATGTCGTACATCTAGTTGAAGATTGATATTGTACATGACCAAGCTGTCCGAAGAGATTGTTGCAGAGTGCCTTTAGTTGAAGATTGGTATTTTAGTTATTGTAGTACAGGTGGTGTTCACCTTCAAGTATATCTTTATGTACTGACATATTGGATAAATAATAATTGCTTGATGTTGCAAAATATGTCTTTGTACATGGTGTCAAGTGGTGGCTTGTGTTATCAATAAGTGGCCAATGTGAAAAAAAATATCAATGTAACTATGTATCGACTGAAATATTATTATTTAAATTAATGTGGTCGTTATTACTGAAAACATGGTCGTTAGAGTATCATGAAAGATGGTATAGAAATAATAATGATAAAAAATGCGGTCATTGTTATTAGGAATGTGGTCGTTATGATTCTAGTATCAACGACCACATATTGTTTGGTCGCTGAAAAGTTAACGACGGAAAATATTATGTGGTCGTTAATTATATTAACGAAGGAGCTTTTAACGACCATGGACGACCACACTTTTGTGGTCGTTAATAGCTTTTAACGACCACATTTGGATTTTTGACGACCACATATCTCGTCGTTAATACCCCTTTTTCTTGTAGTGTGCACGGGGTATTTGCTCAACAGAAGACAGTTGGCCACCAAACTAAATAATAACGTCATTAGCCGTCGATGCTTATGATGGAATAAAAATTAATTGCGTGTGCGTAAATGATTACCGATGTATGGATATAAATATAACTGCCTATGTCTATGTTTCCATCAGTATTAAATCTTTACTACTACTATAACACGTTGGACATGCTATATAGAGCTACCGTAATACTAGTCGCCCCGCTCCAAACAGCCAGCCCGTTCCGTGTGCGTGGGACGGACCAATGTTTCCACCGTGCGTCGCCGGCTAATTTTCTTGTCTTTTTTTTTTTTTTGGCACCCATGTTTTGCTCCGACACCCCACGTCGCACACCAGCACCTGAAGCTCGCCAATCCGTCGCTCCAAAAAGAAAAAACGCTGAAACCCACTTCTGACCATCTACCATCTTGCCCTCCCGAGTCCCACCGTCGCTGTCCGGTCCTGCCTGCCTGCTGTGCAGCAACTCTCCTAGACAGCCATGTGTCACGGAAACAACAAGTTGCGGTGCAGGAATCACGGCGTGCACAATGCGTGGCACTGGTCGATATGCTCTCGCGTCTTGCGTCCTGCACCGCTTGTCCATCACTGCAGCGATCACAACATCCTCGTTTGTGTCGTCTGTGTTCACCATGGCCACCAAATTCATCCTCCATCAGCTCAACTAGCGTAGTCGGTTCCACCTCCACCTCCATTGACCATTGTCCATCACAACGCTTCCTCCTTCACCATGTCCTCTACCATGATCTCCATGGCCAACCCATACAACAATATCGACCTGAGATGAGTAGGAAGAGTCTGATGTGCCCATGGCTAGCACAACCACACGCTTGGTGGTGGTCCTTTCTCAGACTTGGTCATCTAAACAGAGCCCGCAAATGACCTAGACGTGGGCGAGAAGGTGCCCTACCTATGCCCCTTGTGGCACCACTATAATGACCATGTTGTCCTCTGCTCTCCCCTATTCACCACAACTAGGAAATGACATACTTGCGCTTATCATTGACGTGCTGCCAATTGTCACTTTGCTGCTTTCTGCTGAGAAGAGAGAGAGAGAACACGCGGAAGAAGAGTTGTCTGTTAAATGATGAAGATATTATAGTTAGGGGTTGCGCGTTTATATAAGGTGGGAAACACCCCCACCGTGGTTGTTACATGGAGGATATTACAATAGATTGTATCTATCTATACAATGGATTACAACAAACTCCTAACAACCAAATATACATGGGCGCAACCGTGAATCTGAGAAGCTATCATGTTAACCCTAAATTTTACATGGTATCAAGAGAGCCTGCTTCCTCGCGGAAAAACCTTCATGGCGTTCACGTCCTCCTCCTCCACCGTGCCCGCCGCCTCCTTCTTCTTCCTTCCCACCAATGAGAAGCTGACCCGCACCAACTTCCAATCTTGGAAAGCTTAGGTTGTCTCTGCCGTGAGGGGTCCCCAGATGGGCGACTTCCTCAACTCCACCGTCAAGCCACCGGATGCCTTCGTCACGCCGGCGGGCACCAACGCCGACGGCTCCAAGAAGTCGCAGGAGGCCAATCCGGACTATGTGTCCTGGGTTGCCAAGGACTAGATGGTCCTCAACTACCTCCTCTCCAACATGTCCATGGAGATCCTTCGCCATGTCGACACCTACGTCACAGCGGCAACGGCGTGGTCGACCGTGGAAGGGCTGTTCACCTCGCAGTCCCGTGCTAAGATCATTAGCACTCGCATGGCATTCTCCAACGCCACCAAGGGCAACTCCTCCATCAGTGAGTATTTTACTTGCATGAAGCATCTGACAGAAGAGATGGCTGCTACTGGGCGCAAGTTGGAGGATGATGAACTTGTTTCTTTCATCCTGGCCGGTCTGGATCTCGACTTCAACTCCATAGTGTCCGCTATGTCGGCATGGGTGGAACTTGTTTCCATCCCTAAACTCTACACACAGCTCGTGGCTGATGAACAATGCCATGAGTTGTGCAACGGGGCCAGCAGCAACTCTCTGCCAATGTCGCAGCCAAGGGGGGCAACTCCAAACAACTTCGACAACAAGGGCGACCATGGTGGTGGCCGCCGCAATGGCAGCTTTGGCCGTAATGGTGGTGGCCACAACCCCAACTTCCTATAGGGAGTTTTTTGCCAGATCTGCGGCATTGAAGGACATCAAGCTCACAAGTGTCACAAGAGGTATGACTTGTCCATTTCAGGACCCCCTCAGCAGCAGAAGTAAGCATCCTCGGCTTCAACAACGAACTATGGTGTGGACACCAATTGGTACATGGATTTCGGTGCCACGAACCATATAACTGGGGAACTCGACAAGCTCAACATCAGGGATCGCTACCATGGTGGTGATCATGTGCACACCACCAGCGGGTCAGGTATGGAGATCAAATATATTGGTCATAGCACTTTGTGTTCCCCTTCCAAAAATATTCATCTTCGTAATATCCTGCATGCTCCTCAAGCAAACATGAATCTTATATCTGTAGATCGTACCACTCGTGATAATGATGTTTTTCTTGAGTTTCATCCAAGTCATTTTTGGATCAAGGATTAGGATACAAAGAAAACCCTACATCATGGCAGATGTGAGCGCGGCCTCTATCCTCTTCACCTGTCAAATAAAGAGGCTCTCGGCGTTGGCATCATAGGCTTGGCCACCCTGCTGCACCAGTAGTTCGTGATGTCATTAGTCATAATAGTCTTCCTGTTTCTCAAGAGTCGAATAAAGCTCACATCTGTGATGCATGTCAGCAAGGAAAAAGTCATCAGTTGCCTTATCCTAGATCCACCTGTGTGTCATCGGGTCCTTTAGATCTTGTGTTTTCCGATGTATGGGGCCCTGCTCCAAATTCAGTTGGTCGCAAAACTTAATATGTCAGTTTGATTGATGATTTTAGCAAATTCCCATGGATCTATTTGCTTCGTCGCAAATCTGTAGTTTTTCATTATTTTCATGAGTTTCAAAGTTTAGTTGAAATGCAGTTTGATCGAAAAATTTGCCATTCAAACCGATTGGGGTGGTGAATATCAAAGTTTAAGTCCCTTCTTTAAATGTGTTGGCATAGATCATCATGTTTCCTGTCCTCACTCTCATTAGCAAAACGGTGCAGCAGAACGCAAACATAGGCATATAGTTGAGATGGGTCTTACCCTTCTAGCGCATGCTTCTATGCCTATAAAATTTTGGGATGAAGCTTTCCTCACCACTGTGTTTTTGATCAAACACCTACCATCCAAAGTCATCAATGATAACACTCCTTTTGCAAAACTCTAGGGCAAAGATCCTGACTATACTTCCTTGTGCATGTTTGGGTGCGCTTGCTGGCCACATTTGCGACCTTATAACTCTAGGAAACTAGAGTTTCATTCCAAGAAGTGTGTATTCCTAGGCTATAGCAACCAACAAAAAGGTTTCAAGTGTTTGGAACCCTCCACCAGCCGAGTCTACATCTCTCGTGATGTTGTGTTCGATCAGCACATTTTTTCATTCGCTTTGCTCCATCCTAATGCCAAGGCTCAGCTGCGTGCCGAGATCAATCTCCTTCCTGAGTTTCTCCTTAATCCTTCCTCTTCTTCCTCCTCAAACCTTGGGGCTCACAAGTGCATGATTCATGTGTAGATTCTGCTATCTTGACTAATGGCTCACCTGGTATTGAGGATGTGTTGCATACAGGTTCAGGAATTTTGGAACACACTCAAGATCTGGCTGCAAATGGTGGTTCGGCTGATTCAACTCAACATTATCAGATGTGCCCCCCAGAGGAGACAACACGGTGACCAAAGCAGATCCGCCTGACTCCACTGCACCGACGGATCTTGCATCGCCTTCAGGATTCATCCCGCAGCACCTGGTTGGGCCAATCTCGTCTTCGGCTCGTGTGCCTACGGGATCGTCTATAGCGCCGCACGCCCCCGCTCGGTCACCTATGGCTGGCACCTCTTCACAAGCCTGGGATAGAACCACTGACAGGATCCGGTGCACCCTCATCTCCATCCAGTGTGGCTCCAAACTGTGTTACCACATATACACTGCTACAACCTTCTATTACCTCGACGTCTGCTGCTGATTCTGCTTCAACGTCCATCTCTGCACTGGCTCCGTTGTCTATAGTGTCATCTCAGCATCCCATGACTCGTGCTCAACATGGCATTGTAAAACCAAAGAGTTACACTGATGGTTCAGTTCGATGGGGTATGTTAGCAGCCTCAAAAGAACCGGCATCTGTTGATAGTGCTCTTCATGATCCAAATTGGACTACTGTCGTGAATGATGAATACAACGCTCTTCTTCAAAATCGTACCTGGCATTATGCATGCTCACAACTCAAGGTGCAAAAATGTGAGCTCCTTGTTGATCTCGAGAAGTGTATCCTTGAACAGCTGTTGACGAGTGGCTGCAAGCCATGATATGAAATATGTGATTCGAGACTAGACATTTGGCAAAATGAATTAGAGAAAACTGCAAGTTAAATAAGAAATGTCGACTTAGGTCCAACAAGGAAGTAAACAACAATGCTTGTATTCTCAAAAAGAATGTAGATGTAAACGGCATTCCGAACAAATGTGTTAGTACCACCACATTAATAATTTGTGAGTGTGAAAGCTAGTTGTGAGAGAGCAATGCCTGCAGCAGGGTGTGATGATGCTGCCACCAGGGCAGAGGTGCCATGCTCTGGCTGCTCCCCCTCACTTGGAAGAGAGGCTAGCAGAAGGTGTGCTCTGGAACTACTGGAAGGAAGGCAAAGGCATGGCACAAGAGTGTTTCACGTAAAGAGAAGAGAGGGCCGCACCAGGGTTCTCATCGAAGACGCCGGGAAGATGGCGTGGAAGTCGCGCTCGGAGAGAGGTCCGTGGGAGAACAGTGCCTGCAACAGGGTATGGTACCGCCACGTCAGCGGCGCCATGCTCGCTGCTTGCTCCCGCTCTCGCTCGGGAATCGGGCTCGGATCGGAGCTAGGGAGCGCCGGAGAATCGAAAAATCGAAGCGCCGGCGCCGCCAGGCGCTAGCTAGGTAGGGTTGGTGTTGGCCGCTAGCGAGAAGAGGGGGGAGTGCCCGGCTGTCGGCGGCTCTGGCGTCGGAGGAAAAGAGGAAGGCAGCGAACAAAAAAGAATGCACAGTGATCTGGATTTGTCTACTAAGTGTCTCGGGTTGGAAGTTGGAGGAGGGCATTATCTTCGGTTAAGGGCATTGTCTCCGGTTAAGAGAATTGAAGGTGGTTAAGGGCATTGTCTCCGGTTAAGGCATTGTCTCCGATTAAGGAAATTCGTCTCCGGTTAAGGGCATTGTTAAGGCATTATCTCCGGTTAAGGGAATTGAAGGCGGTTAAGGGCATTGTCTCCGGTTAAGGGAATTCGTCTCCGGTTAAGAGCATTGTCTCCGGTTAAGGGAATTCATCTCCGGTTAAGGGCATTGTCTCCGGTTAAGGTATTATCTCCGGTTAAAGGAATTAAAGGCGGTTAAGGGCATTGTCTCCGGTTAAGGAAATTCGTCTCCGGTTAAGGGCATTGTCTCCGGTTAAGGGAATTCGTCTCCGGTTAAGGACATTATCTCCGGTTAAGGTATTGTCTCCGGTTAAGGGAATTGAAGGCAGTTAAGGGCATTTGTCTCTGGTTAAGGGAATGCGTCTTCGGTTAAGAGCTTTGTCTCCGGTTAAGGCATTGTCTCCGGTTAAACTGTCTATTTGGACCAGGCTGAGATGGCAACTACGCACTCGCTCATTGACTAGACTGAGGTTTATTAAGAATTTAGACTTTTTTTTTTCCAAACGGTGGTTCGCGACACTTTAACAACTTCTTCTGTCAAAACTGGGAAACGCTCATGTTCCATTGTCATTTAGCAAAACAGAATGATGTCATCACCAATTTGAGCCCTAGCTGTCAAAAAGTTAATGATCACTGCACTCACAACCATATATACCGCTGAGAATAATTAAATGTCGAGTAGGAGGGCAATACTAGGGTTAGCTGTGCAAGCACAGGTCAAGTTGCAGGCCAAGTAGGCGCCACGCTCGCTCTGCAACTTGATCTGAAAAGCTTCGTGCGCCGTAAGGCTTAGGAATTATTTCGAGGCACGTTTGAGAGGAACCGGCCTGGTGCAAGGCAGGTAACAAAAGGTGAGAGCTCAAGTTGCTCAAGTTGCACTTTGGCTGCGCCCATACCAACCCATGGAGATGTCCTTGTCTTGGATTGTTTCTTGCTCAAGTTGCACTTTGGCTGTGCCCATACCAACGCATGGAGAGGTCGCAACATGTGTACGTTTCCGGGATCCATCATATATGCAACGCCTACCAGCAGTCAGTCTAGATTCATGCACCTAGCTAGCTAGCTGCTGCATGGATGATGTGACGTGCATGCGCATATTTCCAAGTGCAACGCCTACCACTTGAGCTAACGGCCATGAATGATGGGCATGGAACTATGATGGAAGGTGGCTGTGCACACGCACATTCATGCACCTAGCTACCTGCTGCAAACATTCTTGGCTAACTAAACAGAATGTAACCACTACCTAAATGGTGAAATTCACCTCGAGTTTTTTTAAGTAATAATAAAACATTACTACTAGTTATAGCACATAAAAAATATCATTAGAATTTAGTAGAAAAAATTTGTATTAAATTTTTAATAGAAAATACTAGAAAGCCCACATCACTAGGAAAAGTCTAAATTTCTGGTTGTAAACAAACGGCTAATGACAAGCACTTGTTTCTCAGATCCAACCTAGCGCATCACTGAAACTTCTCGTCAGTCCAACAGCATTACTCCGAGCCTTCCAATAATCTATATCGCCGAATATGTAGGTGTTGAAATAACCCAATATGCAAAAGGGCCTCTAGTTGAGTTTGTTAAGTGGATAGCTTGAGTAGCAGGTCTTGGGTTTGACTGTCGGTGAAAGCGAATTTAGGCTTGCATCTCAAAAAAACTAAAACGTCTTATAATTTATAATGGAGGGAGCATATTTGTCCTATTTAGACTTGGAGTGTATTGTCCGTACCTGCACACTTCGAATAAGTACCCCGCTATCTCTTCTAACCCCCACACCACACAGCTGCAAATCAATCCACACACAAAGCAAACGCATCTTGGCATCCACTCCCCACACCGTGCACAGCAACACAGAGAAGAAATCTCACTAGCTCTGCCAACCCCCACAGCACCGCAGTTTCAAAAAAAACACCACCGCTGCAAATCCATCCACACACAAAACAGGCACCTCCATCCACTCCCCACACAATGCACAGAAACACAGAGAAGACAGAGTAGTCCATCTTGATAGCTGCCGGCAGAGGTGTTGTGGCCAGCAAGATCTAGCCACGACCTGTCCAGCATGGATCTTGTGACCGGGGCAATGGGCAGCCTTGTCCCCAAGCTGCTTCAGCTGCTCCAAGAGGAATACAAGCTGCAGAAGGACTTGAGGAATGATGTGAAATCTCTCACCGAGGAGATGGAGAGCATCGCTGCTGCCCTCCGCAAGGTGGCAGAGGTGCCATGGTACCAGCTCAACGAGCAGGTCAAGGCCTGGGCGCGCCAAGTCAGGAACACATCGTACGACATGGAGGATGTCATCGACACGTTCCTCGTACGCATCAAGGGCCACCAGCATGTCGACCCAAGTGGGCTCAAACGAGCCATGAAGAAGATGGGTGAACTTTTCACCAAGGGCAAGGCTCGCCATGACATCGCCACCGCCATCAGAAGCATCAAAGAGAAAGTTCAGGAGGTGGCGGAGAGGCGTCGAAGGTACAGAATTGACGATATTTTTGTTGCCAGGCCTGCAGCCACAACAAGTGACCTTCGCCTTTCAGCTCTCTACCAAAAACCTTCGCAGCTCATTGACATCGACGAGCCAAGGGATGCGGTCATTGAGATGCTGTCTGTAGGTGACGGCCACACGTCTTGCAAGGAAAAGAAAATAGTATCCATTGTTGGGTCTGGAGGATTGGGCAAGACCACCCTTGCCAACGCTGTGCTTCACAAGGTTAATACTCAATTTGATTGTCGTGCTCTTGTTCCAGTGGGACAAAATCCTGACCCAAGGAAAGTCCTGAGAGACATTCTCATAGAGTTTGAGAAAAAAGAAACGCAAAAAAAAAGAGTTGGAGAGAACAAAGGTCACCAATGTTCATGAAAAGAAAAGCTTCAACCTTTGTGAACTAAAGGAATTGGATGAAAGGCAGCTCATAAACCAACTCCGCGAATACCTTGAAGGGAAAAGGTACACATCACTCGCATGCTTTAGTTAATGTTTTTCGTTATGCAAAATTTATGATAAAGCCATATTTGGGTTACTCGAACTGAAGTGCATTTTTATTCCATACTATTTTATTTTACTATTACAGATTAGAGGCCCCAATGAACCCTACACGTTAATGCTCACCAAATGTGTTAGAAACAAAATTAAATGCTAGTAAATCCCACATAAATCAGAAGCATACGGTCATCAAATCAAAAGACTCAAGCCATTTATAACCATTAGATCTATTATTTCATTTTACAGAAAATTATCCACCTCTGCCATTATATTAAATAAAATTCAAAAAGACTTGTACTAATTACGGGCCCGAATGAAGCCTACGTTAATCTCCACTAGACGCACTAGAAAAAAATTTAATGCTAGAAAAGCTCACAATAATCAAAAATATCTGGTCATTAAATCAAAAGACTAGCTTTTCATAACCATTAGCTCTATTTTATTTTGCAGAAAATTACCGACCTTACTAGATAAAATCTTTTCTAAAGAAAAATAAAAAAATTGGCCATAAGTATGTCTCATAGTTGGTTAATACAAAATAGTAGATTGGCTTGTGCACATTCACTTTTGGTTAATGTATTTATGAGGCAGTATTAGAACCAATAACCATCTCATGTTCATTGTTCGTTTATCTATTAATTACATGGTAGATGATCAAAACCAACAAAGTTGATACAACAACCATAATTCATCTTGTAATGAAACGCATTCTAGCATTCGAAATTTATTTTCAAATAAAAAATGATTCTATAAGACAATCAGTTTTGCATTAGATCACATTGATGATAGCGTCTGATTAGGAAATAAAATAAGATACATGCGTCTCTTCTCATAGTTTGCCTTAAATATATAGAGGCAGTATACCACTCAGTCAAATTGAGCAATAGAAGGCAATTCTTATGTAAACATACAATCTACTATTATGCCAACATAATAACTCCTCAGTTAATGAAGCATGCATACAATAAAATTAAAACAAAAACCCCATGCAAAATGTAGATCTCACAGCAACCTTTACAACAAATCATAAAATGACATAGTGTAGGCTTAAAATGATTGCTTACATCGTCATCATACTTAAGAGTAAATGTTAGAAATATTTACTTCTAAGATTTTAACATGTGCTTGCACGGGTTGATGGAATAGTTTTCCTAATTTGCATCTCAAAATTTTCATGTGCATAGGTGCTTGATCATTGTAGATGATATATGGGAGATATCAACATGGACATGCTTTTGTTGATGCTAACTGTGGCAGTAGAATACTCATAACTACATGTATTTCTCAAGTTTCTATAGCTGGTGAATTTTATAGAATACAAGGACTTTCTGCTAATAACTCAAAGAAACTATTATATACAATAACGCATGGTGGGGAAGAACATTGTCCAAGTAGTGATGAATTGGATGATGAGGTAACTGATACAATTATAGAGAAATGTCGTGGCCTACCATTAGCCATAATCACAATAGCTGGGGTGCTGGCTAGAAAACCAACAAATGAGTGGTTTGATGTGTATAACTCAATCGGTTTTAGGCCCGACGATGACCAAGTTGAGGATATGAAAAAGATTTTATCATTTAGCTACTATAACCTACCTTATCATCTAAAGACTTGCTTCCTATATCTAAGTGTATTTCTAGAAGAATATTTTATAGATAAAAACAACCTAATATTGAGGTGGGAAGCTGAAGGTTTCATACACAACGAAAGTGGGAGAGATTTTATCGAAGTTGGAAATAGCTACCTCCAGGAACTGATAAATAGAAATATGGTCATACCGATGGAGGATAAAGAGTCTGGCCTTTTAGAAGGTTGCCGTATCCATGACATGTTACTGCATCTCATTAGACAAATCTCTGTTGAAGAGAACTTTGTTTTAGCCTTACAAGGGGAGCAACAGTCTTTTGTTGCACAAGACAATATTCGTCGATTAGCACTCCAAATGATAACAGTAGAAACCAATTATAAGGACATGGAACATGTAAGGTCATTTGTTGTCATAATAGGTGGCGCGAAGCTGTTACCGTCACTTTGCAGCTTCAAAGCTCTGCGAGTGCTAGTTTTAGAGTACTGTATTGGTATGGAAGGTTATCCTCTTGAACATATTGTGAAGTTGTTCCATCTGAGGTACATTGGGCTATCACATACACGTGTTCTTAAACTACCTAAAGAATTAGGGTGTCTAAAATTTCTGCAAACACTGCTGTTGGATGACACTGGGCTAAATGAATTACCAGCTAGTGTCCGCTTACTAAAACAGTTGGTGTGCCTCCATGTTGACGTGATGACAAGAGTGCCGAATTGGATCGGGGAGCTGACGTCCCTAGTGGAGCTACAGATGTACCATGAAGTGATGGAGGGTAGGGATCTTAGTGGGACACCCCGTGTAGTAGATAGAGAGGATCACTATGGTGCAGACAACGAGTGTTCTACTGGCAGGTATGTGAAAGAATTAGGAAAGCTAAAAAATCTCAGGGTATTGAAGACTGGGATTAACCTACAAGACCAAGTGGAGGGACTTGATTTTCTGGAGTCCCTAAGGAACCTCCACAAGATCCAGGACATATCAACTTCCTTGCCGCGGGAATTCTTTGAGCTGGAAGTAGCTACAGAAACTAATTTTACTCTATCCTCAAGCCTCCGTTCCCTGCAACTGTTAAATCTGCAGTTCCCACGGCTGCCAGCATGGATGAATGGTCAATGTCTTCCATACCTCTCTCAACTGAAGGTGGTGGTGAGCGATGTGGAATATCAGGATCTGGAAATTCTTGGGACACTAAAAGATCTCCGAGACCTCACGCTAATTGTTAGAAGGGTCCACAGATTAAACCTTACTAGTTGTGGATGTGACGGATTCCAGAATT
Source organism: Bothriochloa decipiens (assembly GCA_023333625.1). Lineage (NCBI taxonomy): Eukaryota > Viridiplantae > Streptophyta > Magnoliopsida > Poales > Poaceae > Bothriochloa > Bothriochloa decipiens. The sequence goes on along the minus strand of JALGXP010000349.1, from coordinate 7,501 downwards.
TGAGATTCTTAATGACAACTGTACCATTACAGTTTCTGAAGGGAGCCATGCCAAGGCTCGAAACCATCAAATTTAGTGTGACGCTGATGGAATTAAAAGGGGCAAACATCAGTTTCAACTTTGGCTTGGAAAACCTTTCATCTCTACAATCTGTGAATGCCACCATGGACTGTGCTGATTCCAGTACTATTGAGCTGGAGGAAATGGAGGCTGCAATCAGTCACGCAGTTGACATAAATCCCAATCATCCAGCACTTTTAATGAAAAGGAAGAATGAAGATAAAATGGGTGCCCCAGGCGATGTTGATTCAATTGTGTTTTCTCGGCTAATGTACACGGTATGTACGTGCATACTCATTTATGGTTGCTTCTCATGTTACCTAGTTTTAATACTAACATTGGTCTTAATGGTCAGATGTTGCTGAATAAAGAGACCGAGAAGCTACATCAGAAGATCGATGATGAGGCAAATTATAATAACAAATTGTATGCAGAAGCCCGAGAAGTGGCAGAATCGCTACCCAAGGGCCATCCCTGCATTGCCAAGGTACATACTCCAACCTTTAGTTTTTCTATTACATTAGTGCTACCACTGTTGTATATGCATGACTAATAATGGAACGAATTATGCCACAACTAGTATTCATTTTTTACCATGATCTGTCATTTCATTTACTGTAGATGCACCTCCAAAGGCAATTCGCTGACACAATATTGTTTAATCAACGGGTATCTATTCACATCCATGTAAAACTATTTATATCTCCTTTAACATCAGACAAATGTAATTATTGGGTTTTGGTGTCCTCCTGGCTATGTACTTGTTTTCTAGATGCAAATTATGAAGGACCAGGAACAATTGCTCAAGCTGTACGACAATGAAAACAAGCAAATGGCCTTGATCAAGGAAGAACTGAAAGCGGCCCTCAACACATCTCATCATGCCGCTGATGTTGTGGATACATAATCAAACGGGACGTATGTATCCCGATTCTATATGTATCTTCTCATTTGCATCTCTCTAGCTCGAGTCGATCTCTACGTCTTCATTGTCCTTTTTCACAATATGTTTATACAACATTGAGTTTTGTTTTTCTTCTATACAACATTGAGTTTTGTTTATACACATCTCATCAAGCTCTATTTTTCTGCTCACCCTGCATCCACATACCAGCTAACTCAGAGTTTGGATAGTCTAAAGAATATAGGTTGGAAGTTTTCTATCAATAAAATTTTATGCACTCAAACTTCATTAGAATAAAAAATATATATATGTATTGGCATGTGTGTGCTTATTTTTTCCATCTTATATTCGTTTTATACAATTTCCTTTTAGGTATGTGTTTGCTGGAGGCTGCTGCATCAATTCGTCTTTCATCAACTCAAAGCTGAGAAAAATTGGAAGGAAAGAAAAAACAAAAAATAAAAAACAAAAAATCCTTTTGTTTTTTTTGTACCATTTACTACTATTTATTGCTTTGTTCTCCATTCTCATACCAAAAAAATAAAAAAATGTTGATAATAAATAGACATATATAATAAGTTCTAGGATTTTAGGTACTTTATGTTCTTATGTCAAATTAAAGGCCAAATCAAAATTTATTTAGGTTAAGTTTCCTAGTATCTTTTCTTATATTTTACAAAATAAAAGAGTAAAAAAAATAAAAACTTTGTAAAACATATTTCTGAGTTCAGCAGTTGTATGGTTGTGTTTGTGCGTGTGGTTTTGTGGGAGGGGGTTGTTGGTGATAGGGATGGTGGGGAACTCCGCCTATGCAATTATGAAGTAGTACTACTTTCGATTGCATAGTTGGTCCCAAGCCCAAAAAAGGAGGGGCCACCCATGTTACGTTTTATAATATCATAGCTTTGTGGTTAATTAGAGGCTTCTTTGAAGTGGTGGTTGTTGATGAGGACATGTGACTTTTGGTATGAACAAAAAGGTTCAAAATAAGGTGAGCTCATTCCTAATTTGTATAGAAATAAATGAGAACATATTACAACCTAATAATGGTCACTTGAATATGTTTAGGGAACAATTCGAGGATACTCCTTCCACGGCCTCTACATCATCAACAAAGTATTTGCACGCTCAAAAGAGTTTTCAATGATTTATCAAGATATAGTTTAAAAGGGTTAAATAAGTTAAAAAAGACATTGAAAAATGTTTGAAAATAGGAAAAGATAATGGTTCGAAGCAAGTTCAAAATATATTTATCTTTAATCAAGTTTTGATGTTTGGGGTTTGCAAGATTCCAATAGTACAAAATAAGTTTCTAAATTAGTTTTTAAAACTGTTCTTTTAGCAAAAGTTTGCAAAACTGTTAAACCTTAAAAACCTATATTGGGCCGGATTAAAATCAAAACTACCCCAAACCTGTTTTTCTCTTAATCTTTAATTTTTTATTTTGGGCCTCACATAGTTCTCTCGGGCCCAAACCTACCAGCCCAATTACTTCCCCATGCCCTGTGTTGCCAAATTGGTCACTGGTGGCCCAAAAACCAATCGAGCCAGCCTGCGTTTCTCCCTTTCACTGTCTCACTAGATAGGGCCGTAGATTAGCAAGTGCAAGGTGGGCAACTGTTCAGGGCCTCCATAATTTAAGGGCCTCCAAACATACAATAAATACTAACTAATACTGTTTTAAATAGAGAAATAAAAATAGCATATAAAAAAGAATTTACATGTTGTAATTTCTTTGTTTGTTAAATTTATCAACCCGCCAACATAAAGGCCGCCCCTATGTCCATGTTCACTGTTTGCTTGGCAAAGGTTTGTCCAGTTGATGGATAACATCCTGTGAGAGAGAATAGGCTAAAATAAATTGAAATAAGCTCAAACCATTTTGCTTTCTCGTGCCACAGACTGCTATGCTAGCTGCTAGGATGCTAATTTATTACTTAAGTTTATTCGATCTGTTCTTAGTAGTGTGAGATCCATACAAATTTGTAGTTTTATAATTAAGTAAAAGTATACTTTGATTTTCTAAAATTTGGGGGCCTCATCGTATATTTTGTTCAGGGCCTCAAAATCCTAGGTACGGACTGGACCCCACATGATCGGGCACATCATGCTCTCCGGAGAGCATGTTTGGTGACAATGCAAAAACATGGCAAAATGGTAGAACGATTAACTGATATAATGTTTTACAGTTATGCTCACCACCACATATGTAACCCTCGCATCATCACACATATCTTATCACTCACATCTCACATCAAGGGAAAATAAGAATGTGAAATGTCACTGCATATCTAACAAGAAAATACCTCTCAGAACAGAGCTCAAGGGAAAATACATAGAAGCTAACCAAAAATGACAAGAAATACAAACACATAAGAAAAACAAAAAACTGCACATGTTTCCTATATTCTAAGATTGTCGATGAACATGGAAAAACTGTACGTATTCTGGGAATGTTTCTGTAATTCTTTCAACCAGGCTGTCCGGAAACGTTTGTGCCAGCAAAGCAGGACGTTTCTGCATCAGGGAAATAACCACCTCTTGTATGTCCACGTCATCCAGAGAGCCTGCGTTTACTCAAGAGGCAAAGTGGTCATGAAACTATCCTCCCGTGTTATAGGCAAAAACAGATTGGGGTAAGAAACTTACCCAATTCAATGTCTTGGGTTTCCTCATCAATGTCTCCTTCCTCGATAGCCTCAATTGACTCACCCGCAGCAGCTAGTGCATATCTTTCAAGGAATTCCTCTTCTGTTTCTTCTCGCACATCGTCATCGTCCGAATCCTAGTTGCATTATTTTTTATGTTGAGCAGTGTGCTTAAGCGTGACAAGATAGAAAGAAGAGTCTTAATTATGTTACCTCATCGTCGTCTTCGGAGTCTTCGTCTTCATCGTCATCATCAAGATCTTCAGCGCCATCATCATCATCATTGTCCTCGTCCTCTTGAACTTCCTTCAGCTGAATGCAAGATTCCATCAGTGATACATAGCAGTCTTGTACCACTTTGGTGCCACCCATGGAAAGGGACACGAGATGGTTAATCACCCTTGATAAGGTCAGCACTGCATCAAGGAAACAAACAATTAAAAGACAGACCCACATTCATAGGATGTCAGAGAGAGAATATCAATGGTGTTAAACACTGCAGTGATCTGTACATAGCTACTTACCAGCTAACTTGATCTCGGATTCAGATGACAGGCCAGGATTGAATGAACTGCTTGAGACTTGTGCCAGTGCAGATGTCCAGATTGCAAAACCATTACCATCAAAGTTGTTCAAGACTTGTTTGATGGCATCTGGATAGCAAATGTAGCATGAAGATATTGCCAACAATAGTGGTTTCCATAGCCCAGCAGGACTGTCAGATATAGATTTGAATCGGGAAAATGCTGCTTGTGCAAAGGATTCAGCAATAGTCTTTCTAGCATCTTGTGTTCCAATGGAGAAATTTGGAGCGTGCAGTAGTGTATGGATGCATGAGCATGCACTCCATGTTGCAGACGGGTAAGCTGCAATTGCCCTAGTCACAAAGTTAGAAACCCGACCAATGACTGAACTCTGTGAACCATTTTCAGACTGCGAGAGAAGCATTTTCAGGAAGAAACCATCGAGGTCAAATCTTTGATGGAAATTGACAGCTTCTTTAATTGCGTTGAAAACACCCTGATCCTCCATCTCCTCCCAAGAATCCCAGTTAGCAATAGTGTCAGCCCATATAGCTACCAGCTCAAAGACCTTCATACTTGCAGTTTCTTCCATGCATGTAACAGAACTCATGACAAACTCAAGTAACACAGAAGCATCATTTACACATGACGGAGGTGGCAATGCAGAACCGATGCTCTCCTAAAATGAATGTTGAAAAAAGTCAAGCAAATTTTACTGCATGAATACCTCAAGACAACAGGTCAACAGTAAACCTAACATACCATATTGTCAGCTTGAGATAACCAAGCTTTTTGTAACAGTAATGAAATTGTTTGAGCAATAGCAGACTGGCCTGACTGCCAGACCCTCTTTTCATGTGTCTTGTTTTCATCTGGTGCAGAGCTCTCCCAAGCTTGAACCATTGCTACCAGGGCTGAAAAACCCTGTTCAACAACCTACACAGCAGATATATTAAATAGTGTGGTTGAGATTTCCACAAGGAATCCAATACACCAGGAATACTGGGATATGATGAAAGGTGGTCATGCAGGCATGACTCAGGAAAAATGCATTTTTCTAAAAAAAAAGTTAAGTTGTCAGTAGATCCAAATGAATTTTATGGTATTAATTATTCAAAGTTTACAAGTTAGGTTGGAGATTCTTGTGTACCATTTTCAGTACCAATGTGTATACTAATCAGCTAATCCATAATTTGCCAAAGGCTGGAAATAATATTGTTAATATGAAACTAATAACTGACGATAAGATTAAAGGCAGGCATGGTGATTTAACCTACTTGCACAAAGTACCAAAATATTGACCACACAGAAGAAAGATGCACTACTACCTGAGGCCAAGGATCTGGAGCAGGGGGCAAAAGCTCCATTACAGTATTGGCAATGTCAGACACAATTTCAGGAATATGAGACAGAACTTTTTCTTGTCCACCCTCAACTATTGTGCCCAGAAGCTTAAACAGAATAGCAGACTCATTTTCATCTCCGTTACTTATTCTTTTCGCGACCACTTGCAAAAGAACGAGCCAGTCAGGTGGAGCATAACTATTCTGAAAAAAAAAAAAACAGAGACAAAATATGTCAGTTTATACTTCCAGGTGCAAGCAGACTACAATGAAAAATACTGCATTGACTCTTACCTCGATGAGTTCTGCAATAGCACCAGAAGCAGAGGCACAAACTGGATAACAAGTTATGTCACCCACATCCTCCATGGTCAACGCCTTCATTAAGGACTGATAAATACTAGTACTCATGTCCTACAAGAAAGCAAACAAGAATTAGAAAGCCAAATATATAATGCACAGGAATATACATATTACATAGAGCCTTTGCTTTGATCCAGCATGTCCTATGGGATGATGGAACTAAGAAACAGGGAAAGCATGTAACCTCTGGTAGACATATGGCAAGCTGACCAATGACCCAATTAGCCGTTGAAATCAAATATGGGTTGCATGGATCCAAAGCATATAATGGAAGAATCCGGTTCCTGATCAATGTAATTGTTAAATCTTTCCTTTCAGTCAGAAACTGCAAGATGGATACTGAAATGAATTAGCATTTCATATGAAATGAAATCATAGGACACACTAGAAGGCTATAATTTAAAAATCTTACATCTTGGAGGCCTCCATATGCCATCAAAACTCCAAAATAACTGAAATGGAACCATTTAGTACATCAAGAAAATAGTAAAGTAAATAAACATAGTGTTTTGTCTAAACGTCGTAATCCTTTCTTTTATGATAAAGACAATTGAACTGATTCTTATGATCTTACTTCCGCACTGCCATTGATGATGCCTCTTCACCATGGGAAGGTATAGGAAATTTTGACAGGAATGGGATGACTAATAACTCCCCAATTGAGCTCCTTTGAGATTTCCCTTTACTTTTATCACCTTTCTTACGCTTGGATGCTGCAGATGCAACTGGTGGACCCTGAAACCAAAAACAAAATTGTAAGAAAATGATAGCACCAGTTCCACATTCTATTTTAATTCAACAAACTACATGGTTCAGAGAAAAATATCAAATGTGTAGGAACTTGGAGATTGAATGTAGTCATTGAAATCGCTTGATATAGGATGAGTAAGATGGCTTAAATATAGCAAAACGATCTCTTAAAATGTTTTCCTCAGCCTGAACTCAATACTATGTGTGTTCAACAAATTAGAATAAAAAAATGAATCACAACCTTTGATAGCGCTATAACACCAAGTAAATTGATTGCACTTTTTCTGGCAGTGAACAAATCCTCAGTCCATCCTGAAATGTCATCCTGGCAATAAATATATCAGCAACAGAAGGAACACCAGAAACAGAACTAGAAACACTGAATCCTGTCCTTACAAGTTCAGAAGGAAGATTCTTTTGCATATACTCATCAGTATCCTCCTCCCATTCTGATATATCCTATTATAGACAAAAGTTAGGACTTAGGATAAAAGAAGTGCATATTGGGCATGTGTTATTTATGACCAAAAGATAGGGAGCTAACCTTCTCATTCAATGCTAATGCTGGAAAAATGGCTGAATCAAGAAGTGAAGAAAAATGTGGTGAAACTAGTCTCCATCCCTTCAAATAAAGGGAGCAGATGGACATCAATTTTTGAACATATGAGAGAATTATCATCCCAACTACTTGGTGCAGATACTTACCGGTCCTGTTTCCAAAACTCGAGAAATTGCATCAAATGCTAATGAAAAAATCCGATCAGGGAGAGACTCAAGTTTCTGCAATCATTTGGCTATATTAGGATCTAATCCAATGGAATTAAAAACAATTATTCCAACATTCATTAATCTATCTTGCTCAAAAAAAAAAAAACATTCATTAATCTAGAATGTCAGCATTTACCCAGA